>PVHX01010177.1:0-71679 GCA_004024805.1 Geosciurus inauris | reverse complement strand
TGCTTATAATTTTGTGCAAAGTTAGAAAAATTATGATTGTAATAATTTTTTTTTCTATTTGCCTCAACAAATATTTTCAGTGAATAGTGTGTACAGCTTCTGAAAATTTGTTTTTTTTCTGTTATGTTTGATAACATGTATTTAAATGCAACTTTTGAGAAAAATAAATAAAAATTAAAATTAAAAAAAAAAAAAGAGTGAAATATTCAATGCTGAATGAGAACTATAACTTGACTCATACACCCGAATACTGACTGATTTTTCAAAGAAATACTTTTCTTTCTTGTAGTGTTAAACCTAAATAGTGTCTGTCTAGTTGCTATGACCACTTCTTTTATGAAGGATATTTCCAAAGTACCTTCATGAGGGGATTAAAATCATTTATGGTGAATTATTTACCTTTAACATTATTTTATGCAGTAAATATAACCCAAAGAACTTTAAAGAAGGAGCACTAACATGGTCAAATATTTTTAATAACTAACAAAAAATGTATCATGCTAAACACTAAAATGTAAGTCAATGTTAAGACAATGACAAATGGCTTTGCAAATTTCATCTGTTTCCCAAGAAAGTAACTGATTTTCCTGTTTATCATAGATTTCATGTGTGCCATGAGAATCAGCTGTGACTACCACATCATTAGATAAAGGGACATAAACTGGCAGCCAACACATTTGGATGACTTCCAGAAAAGAAAGACAACTCACATACTGGCCCAACCATCCTTCTGTCCAGAGAGTAAAGAGGAAAAGATTGTAATTAAGAAAAGCTTAATGACAATCCTTTAGTATTCCAAAGATTTTATTTTAAATATGAGTGGATAACAGAAAACATGTAGATAGTAAGCACTGGAGTGAGTCTAGCTAGTTCTGTATTCAGGACTTCATGCCTTTTAATGCCATTTTTCTTTTCTTTCTTTCTTCCTTTTTTTTTTTTTTTTAACCTCCTGGATAATGAAATCAAGATGTTCATTCCATCCAAATACCTAATCTTACCCTGTGACCTCAGCCTGGTCAACAACCAAACCCTCTACCCTCAACCAAATAAATGCAAACCCTTTCAGAACAAATATGCCTTTGAGCCAGGAAGACCTTCAGCAATAATGCACAGAGTTATTTGATGCCTGCACAGCTGAATATTTGTCATCAGTGCAATAGATTAACCCCGTCCTGCTTGTTCAGATAATGGCAATGTTGAAGTAATTTGTTCCACCATTTTGATAAAATCCTTGGTTTAGTTCACCCCTCTCCCTGCAGATAGTCAGAATATTGCTTGGAGCACATGGACAGTTGATATTGGTTCTATTTTTCCGGCCTACAGATGACACAGAGCAGAAAATGGAGCAATGTGTATAGTGATGTACTTAACTGCACTGGACTCTTTTTAGTGTGTTATATGACAGTGATTTTTATATTTTTTTCATCAAATATAAAGACATGGGGAACATTTCATTGCTCTTCTTAAATGTTACTGTTTTTTATTAAAGCTATCACTTTATTTTCTTTCTTATCTTTTTCTTTTTCTTTTCTTTTGGAAACTCTAAAGCTAATATTTTTAACATTTTACCTGAATTTCAGAAGTGCTATAGAAACTGAAATTTGATGAGCCATGATAAAATCATATTTATGTAGAGAAAACAACTTCAAAATGTAAAATCATTTTCTGTTAAGACAATGTCATTTTTTGAGTATTGGAAAAAATATTTCTTTATTCTATTTTTCAATACATCAGTTATGAATAATTGTCATCCCTGTATATCACTCATCCCCTACTCTCACCTGCCACAATTCAGATTACAGCAGAGAATAGATGTCTTTTTGAATAAAATAAAACTGCTATGCTAAGGTTCCTGAAAAATATTCTCTCAATTAAAAACTCTCTAAGAGGAATATGCCAAGTAGTAGGTGCTTTCAGAAACAAACTACTATTTATTACTTTAATGATTTCCCAGATGTATCTGAAGAAGGTAGCATTAAGTTGAAATAGATTGACTTTAGCTCCTGTTAATTAATAGAAAATGAAGGAAATATTTTTGGAGAAATTATGTGTTAAAAAATAGTTGGCTCTTCATTTTAGGAGCAAACTCAGTAATATATATAAAAGGTACACTAGTTCCCACTGCCAACCAGTTCTCACCTTTAACCTCACCACTTGCCATCAGTTGTTTCAGCAAATATTTACCTAGATGACTAACAACCACCACCACCATTTTTTTCTTGAAACACTAATCTTTGTCATGCATTTTAATTCTTTGGTTAGAATATAGGAATCTGTATTTTTTCCCAATGTCTCCTATTTGAACTGTTTGCTTTTCTGTGGGTGGCATCTAGCCCTCTTGATACAAATTCTGGCAAACAGGGACAGTGTAACACTATCCAGATGGCTTTCTAAGCAGGTAATTTTGGATATATAAATATGGAGGTCATTCATCTGTAACAGAAGGGTGACTTTTGCATTCTGTTTATGAGGGTGAGTCCAACTTATTTCAGGTTTTTGCTTCAGGAATACAGAGTACTTTTAGAGCACAAAGGAATCTGTTGTTCTTAGAAAACAGATTTCGTCAGCCAATCTTGTTCCCAACAAGAATGTTGGGCAATGTCTACTATTCACCTCTGTGATTCATTTAAGAATAAGAAATATTGGTTTTATGTCAATATTTTGTTCCTTTGAAATGATATTTTGTAGCTTACTTCCTTCAGAATTTCATCTTTAGTATTCATGAAAACTACTAGATAGCGATGTCCATTTCCTGACACTACATAAAGTCTATAAATCATTTCTGACATTTTGTGACAACAAAATAATGCTTTTTTGTTCATGTGAATTTAGATCAATAACAATATAGAGAAAGTAACTCTCCAATCTAAATACTTTGTGAATGTGATGCACAATTAACCTGTAAATGATACTCAGATTTGAGAAGAAAGACATTTTCCAATTTTACCCATCAGCAATGAGATCAATCCTTTTCACTACAAATCCTTTTATTACTACAAACAAACCAGACATTGTAGCATTTCATGAATGTCATGAAAAACTTTTATTTGGGCTTCACAATGGGCAAAGACAGCTTCTCTTTTTTTATTTGGGATAGTATAGTGACAATATTAGGCATTGTCTTTATTCTTTAAATATTTTCAGTCACAACTCTTTATGCAACAAGAAAAATATATTTAGCCATGTCTCAGTAAGTTTTCACCATGACATTTTCTCTTATTTTACTTACTAAAGTAAAAATGAAAATAAGTACAAATAATATTGCAAAAGATATTTGGATATTTTGCAGTATTTAGTTTTTGTTTTCTATTTTTTAAATGGTTGGCTGGCAGTGATTTTTTTTTTTTGATATTATACCAAAAGCATAAGCAAGAGAAAAAATAAATCTGAATTCATGAAAATGAAAATATTTATGTATCAAAAGACACTGGAAAGAAGGTAAAAAATCAACTCACAGAATGGAAGAAAATCTTTGCAGGTAATATATCTAATAAAAGATTATTATCCAGACCCCCTACAACTCAACAACAATAAAACAAACAACCCAATTCAAAAATAAGCAAAGGACTTGAATAGACATTTCTCCAAAGAAGATAAACAAATAGCCAATAAGCACATCAGAAAGATGCCCAACATCACTAATAACTAGAGAAGCACAGATTGAAACCCTATGCCACTGGCTATATTTTGAATCTGAAATTCAACCGATAGACCCATGGGTTAAAAACTGGGACCTGTGACTGTGGGTCTATTGGGAAGAGAATCTTTAAGAAGTAAGTCCTAGTTGGAGGGAGTTAGATCACTGGGGACATCATGCCCTTGAAAGGGATATAGAGGCCGCAGTTGGCCCTTCCTCTATCTTCTTTCTGGTCACCATGATGAGAGCAATTTCCTTGACCACACACTCCAGCCATGATGTACTGTGCTGTCACAGGCCCAAAGCAATAGGGCCAAATGACCATGGATCAAAATTGCTGAAACCATGAGCCAAAACAAACCTTGTAAGTGATTTTCTCAGGTATTGTGTCAGTGATGGAAGATTAACACATCATTTCTTACTCATTAGAATGACAGTAATTAAAAATAGCACAAACAAAAGTCCAACAAAAAAGTTAACTAGTATTGATGAAGATGCAGGGAAACCAGAACTCTCCTGCATTCCTGATGGAAATGTAAAATGTTTAGCCAATGTAGAAAATAGTACGGTTTTGAGTTTTCTCAAAAACTAAAACAGAGTTGTTATATGATCCAGCAATTATACTTCCAGGTATATATCTAAAAGAGGTGAAAGCAGGGTATTAACAAATATGTGTTCACAGTGTTTATAGCAGCATTTTCCACAAAAGCCAAGAGTAGAAACAATCTAAATCTCCATCAGCAGATGAAAATGGTCAAAAGTAATACACACACGCACACACACATGCACAATATTACCCTTAAAAGAGAATAAATTTTGATACATGCTGCAACATAACCATGAAAATGTTATGCTAAGTAAAATAAGCCAGAAACAAAAGCATAAGTATTCCATGATATCTCTCATATTCATTACCTAGAATAGCCAAATCCATACACCAAAAGCAGAATAAAGGCAACCAAGGGATGGGGGAATGCAAGAACGACAGTAACTATTTAATAGGTACAGAGTTTCTGTTTGGGATGATGAAAAATTTTGGAAATAGTGGTAATAACTATGGAGCATTATGAACGTACCCAATGTCACTGAATACTGAATTGTACACTTAAAATGTTTAAATGTTAAACTTTTTAATATATATATTTTCATATAACTTAAAAAAGCATGAACTTGGGAAAAAAGGAGGCTGAACTGTACTTTCAGCTGTCTACATATGAAACTCTTTTAAAGAGTGGAATGGATTGGACTATTTCAGTTGAAGGAATTAACTATCTTCAGTGAAAGCCTATAGTTTCCATATATTTTCTTGATCTTTAGTTTCTATTTGGTTTGACCCTGGACTAGTGCACAGATTCTGGCTTTTGCATTTTTGTAGCTTCTATTATGTTAGGAACAATGTCTTGGCTTTGGCTTTCATCCTAGATGTCAATCCTTTTCTATAAGCTTGCTGATTCCATGACTTGCTCCCTAGTTTTTCACAATATACAGCCTGTTGTTAGAAAATCCAGTTACCATCACATGACATGACCTGGATGGCACAGTGTTTGGTTTCGCAGAATTTGTGTGCATGTAAATGTGGGTAAGAAGAGGAAACTGAGTATAAGACAGCCCTGGACAGTTTAGCTGCAGTTTTCCTGGATTCATGTGACCTATATTAAAATTAGTAAGTCACTTAAGAAGTCCCTTGAGATTTTAATGAATAAGACTTTGATATGGCCATCAGTATTTAAACCATTTCTCATTATGGCCATATCCCTGAAAATGTGATATGTTTATATTTTTATTTCTCACATAAAAATCAAAGCTCAGTTATTCTTGGTTGATCTATACTATTTAATAACAATAATATTTAATATTTCCACAGTATTGTATAGTTTCTCATGCTTTATTTACCTAACCCTTAAAGCAACTCTGAAATATAGGTACTATTATTATTATTTTTAATTTACAAATGAATAAAACCATCCTTTGGAAGTCTTGACATCTTGAAGGTTAAGGATCACCTGAATAGTATAATTCACCTCTCACCTGAGATTTTTTGATTCAAGAACCCAGTGTATGTTCAATGGCATTGCAGTTGCCTTTCTCAATCGGACACAAATAATATTACTAAAGAACACTTTTGCCTGTAATCCCAGAACTTTGGGAGGCTGAGACAGGAGAATCTGCAAGTTCAAAGCCAGCCTCAGCACTGGCGAGGCACTATGCAACTCAGTGAGACCCTGTCTCTACATAAAACACAAAATAGGGCTGGGGATGTGACTCAGTGGTTGAGTGGCCCTGACTTCAATCCCCAGTACCAAACAAAACAAAAAAACAAAAAAAAATCCCACTTCATCCATACTCCTCACGTGTTTTTCTAAATTGAAGAGTCTGAATTCTTTCCGTCCCAAGGAAAATGGTATGATTCTCCTGATTGCTTAATTTGAGCAAAACAAATTGAGTATGCACTACTTGAATCAGGTGATTTCTTTTTCTGCTGGGAGTCTGATGCTCACAGATAGCACAACTTGTCCTTGGTACTTACATGTATTTATTTATTTATTTATTTATTTATTTATTTATTTATTTATGGCATCGGGGCTTAAACTTAGGGCCCTCAACCAAAGAGCCACATCCCTATCCCTTTTTTTTTTTTTTTATTTTGAGACAGGATCTCACTAAAATGCTTAGGGCTTCACTAAGTTGCTGAAGCTGGCTTTGAACTTGTGATCCTCTGGGCTCAGCTTCCCAAGACACTGGGATTGCAGGTGTGTGCCACCACGTCCAGTCCATGCCATAATTCTTACTCAGAACTAGATGCTTAGGTCAATTTAGAGTTGAACTAGTAGGTCATCTACTAAATACATTCTCCAGCTTATCCTAAAGTCATAAATACAGTAATAACACTGATATATTATTCTCCATCTGTTGTACTCTTTTCTATCAATTTGTTCAGGTCTTATGCAGGTTGTTATTTATTAGATCCCCCCACAAAGGTCTCAACAACCACATCAGGTCTTATATGTTCATGATGCAAACATGTCTTACTTCTTAAATAAAAATGAGCTTTTTAAAATATGTAAAGCTCTTAGGAAACAATTCTTATAAAATTTAGTGCATTTTCTCTTTTCTGTAGGAAATTACAACAAATTGCATGAAGAACTTTATGATCAAATTTTCCTTCATCTGACCATATTATTTCATATAATCTCTTCTTTCATATAAAACCTCTTCCACAATATACTAGTGTGACATATGTTATTTGATTTCATAAAACATTATTGGTTTACATATTATCTATTCATTGCTAAGAATTGAAAAACTGGATACTTCAATTTATCTGTATATTTATTTAGTTAGCTGGGTATCAGACTCAGGGTCACTCATGCTAGTCAAGTGTTCTACCACTGGGCTACAACCCCAGCCCTTTTGATTTTATTTTGAGATGGGATCTTACTAAGTTGCCCAAGCTTACAGTCCTCTTGTGTTAGCCTTATGAGTAGCTGATATTACAAGTGTGTGGTATGATGTTCATCCATTTTTTCAATTATGTAATATATTTCAGACTAAACATATAACCTATAACTAGTTTTTCAGCACCAGATTATTCAGATTTTAATATGCTAGCCATGGAACAATAAACCAAAGAAGTTAATTTAGAACCATACCAACTAAAAGACAATCTCACCAGGGACTTCATACTGTTCAAACTAAAGTTTAGTGCAGGTAAAAATGTATTAAGGCAAATATTTATACTACCATGAAATCTATTAAGGTAAATATTTATACTACCATGAAATCTGAAGAGATCTCAACTAGTAGATGAGCTACTAGTTCAACTCTTAGGCAAGTTATTAACCTCTCAAATATTTATACGACCATGAAATCTGAAGACATTTTCACTTTCTGTTTTATGGTCAACTGTCGGGTTAAAACTAAACAAAGGTTAAACACAATATGTATAGTACAAATTTCTACATCAGGGTTTCAAAAATTTTGTGTAAATACATTAGTCACATTTAGGTGCTACAACTCAGAATGAGCTATAGACTGATGTATGTTGCCATTCTCCAGAAGGAGATAATTGTGTGGGCTTCCCCTAACATTTGGTTAAATCATCTAGAGATTGAATATTTAAAAAAAACTTATTTTAGAAAATTCTGTTCCAAATCATCAATCTGGAGTGAGAAATATTGACTTATAAACAATGTTTATTTACCAAGCTAAAGTGAACTAGTAATTAGAAGCTAAATATCTCAATTTGGATTGTATATAATTAATAATGCCATAAAGTTGTGATTTTTGTTATTAATAGTTTAAAGACTGTGATAATTCATAGACAATGTTGAAACTTTATTCTAGTATGCATACAGCCAAACATACAGTCTGGTAAAATAGGATGGCTTTTAAAAAGAATAAATAATGTAATAAAAAATGTTCATTAAGGAACAAATTGATAGCAGAAGGTACTATCCTGATCAAAGGTTATTTTCCAAATTCAACATAATATGAAAGCAATTTGACCCAGATATTTTGTCCTTGACTTAAATTGATTTCTTTAGACAGGTACCAATCCCATTTCCTAGAACAACTTATAAAAATATAAAAACCAACAGAACAGAAACATTATCATTTGAACATTTTTATACATCTTTCTCAATGTACTTTTGAGCTATTATAGTGTAGAAAATGAATTTTAAATAATTATGATAAAAGCAAGATCAAATTATTTTTCTTTTTATTTTGATCTAAGATAAAATTTTTGATGTGTAAAAAGGATTAACTACCTGAAAATATATGCTTTCTGTTTCTGAAAACAAAGATTAAATATTTTCAAATAATTTTTTATTTGTTCTAAAGAAAATAATATTTCTGAGAAGTGGCCCCAAACTCTAAAATCTTATATCTATTGAGTAAAAGATAATCTAGGGTAGAAAATTGATTGACTTTTTTAGTTCCCACAAATACAAAAATGAAAAATAAAATATATATTAGGCCAGCTCTATATATTTCATGTACTTTTATGGAAATAGAGGACAAATAGGAAAAATATATCATTATGACTGTCAGGATACTAATAATAAAATAATTTATTAAGTGATATTTCTATCAGATACAGAATATGTAACAACAAAACCAAAACCAAAAGAAAGAAAAACAAAAACAAAAAAAGCCCACACAATTTGCATCAAGGAACTTTGTACATTAAAGTAATTAAATACATACATAAAGGGAAGAATGAGGTCCCTAATATATGGGTGATGGTCTAACAGTTCTGTAAATATAAGACAAAGTAATAATTCAGAGCTAGTCTTTGAGGAAAACCATTCTAGTTGTTAAGCCTGGCTTGCTACCATTAATCTATATAACCTTAGGCAAGTTATTAACCTCTCCAAACCTCAGACTTTCCATTTCATAAACTTAGTATAAAAAATTTATATCCTTTCTTCAAATGTTACCATTAGGATTCAATGAAATATTAAGAATAAATATCAGTCATTATTTAATTTGTGCCTACTATCAGCTGATAATTATCTAAGACATAATGATTATGAAGGCTTAACCAAGTCATATATCCAATGAATAAGAGCAAATTTATCAAATAAATATACTCTCTCAATAGTGGACATTTTGATTATGATAATATTATGTACTATTATAATTTAAAATTTAATTATTATTCTAGCAAATCTGCTTCTTACCATATGCCTAAAAATAATGAAATCAGGGACTCAGATGTATTACACCACCAGAGTTCATGGAAATACTATTTATATACAAAGGCAACAACTCAAACATCTCTCAAAAAAAAAAAAAAAAAAAAAAAGAAGTAATATGTACATACAGTGGAGTATTATTTAGCCTTAAAAAGGAATGAAATTCTGAGACTTATTACAACATGAATGAACCTTTAAAATATCATGGTAAATAAACCAGACCCAAAGGAACCACTATTGTATAATTCCACTTAACTGTTAAACCAAGTAGAATAGGTAAGTTCAAGGAGGCAGAAAGTAGAATGGTGGCTGCCATAGGCTAGGGGAGATAGGAGAATGGTGAATTACTGTTCAGTGGGTACAAAGATTCTGTTTGGGATGATGAAAATGTTCTGGAAATAGTGATAATGATTACACAACATTGTAAATGTATTCAATGCTACCGAGTTGTAGATTTTTAAAATGGTTAAAAGGGTAAGTTTCATGGTAAATATATTTTTAACCATAATATATATTTTTTTTTGGCAGGGGGAGTGTGGGGATTGAGTTTAGGTGCACTCAACCACTGAGCCACATCCCCAGCCCTATTTTGTATGTTTCTTTCCCCTCCCTTCTCTCTGTCTTTCTCCCTTCTGCACCCCGCCCCTCTTTCTTTCTTGACAGAGTCTCTCTGAGTTGCTTAGCACCTTGCTTTTTCGCTCAGGTTGGCTTTGAGCTCATGATCCTCCTGCCTGTTCCTCCCGTGCCTCTGGGATTACAAACATGCGCTACTGTGCCTGGCTATTTAACCATAGTTTTTAAGAGTAAGAAGTTATTAAAACAATAAAAGTCTAAATGTAACAAACTGTATAGGGTCAATGTTTTCTAGATAGTTTTATATTTATCCTATATTTGTGATTTTGAGAGCCTGGTTTATTTCTAGCAGCACCATTTTCCCACAGTTGAATGACTGACTGCAGGGGGATTGCTATGTGCCACACTGATCCATCTTTAGAACTGAAAACCTTCAGCACTGCTGAGAATGTTGCAGGTTCCCAACTCTGTTCTCAGTTCAGTCATAAAATTGCCTAGAGCTGCAGAGCTATCCTGCTCAAGGTCACATTCTTGTCCTGGAGAGCCTCTATCCTAAGAAGAGGGACGATAAAGGCTGCTTCCTCACCATAATGCCAGACAGCTTGATGGGGCAACCATTGAGTTCCACACAGAAGCAGCTGAGGGCTTTGTTGAAGCTGCACTGAAGCCCAGCCTCTCCCTCTATTAGTCCTGTTCATTCTCTGTCCTTCCATAGATGCTGAGTCCATCATTCCTTACTAAATTTTTTGTACTTCTTTCCAGTTCAGAGTAACTAATCTTTGAGGCAAAGAGAATACATAAACATTTTTAGGTCATAGGGCACCAGGTCCTTGTTAACACTGAGCCCTAGAAAACTCAAATACCATCACAAGTCCCCTATTGAAGAAGGAGTATATACAAGGTCAGGTATTAAACAGAGTCTTGATCAAGGTCAACTCAGCTCATGAACCCTACTGATAGTGGTCCATTACTTGAAATGGACGTTTTTGGTAATCAGCATGGCCTCTGCCTTATCTCCCTTGGCTGGGTCCTGTTTTAGTATGTAACATCTGAAACATTTTCCCAGACAATACTTTAAACAGAAAATGCTATTGTATTGTTTAAGGAATGGCATAAATTAGCACCCCTAAAGGAGGCAGGGCTAGTAGCCCTCAACCTATGTTCACTTAAATGACAAAGCTGTTCCCTAAAAAAACTGAGTGGTTCCTGGACGATGACTGCAGCTACTGCAAGCTCAGTCAAGTAGTAGCCCCGTTGCCACTGCTGTGCTAGATAAGCTATCGTTGCTAATACAGCCTCAGGTACATGGTGTAAGGCCTTAGATCTGAAAAATATCCGGAACATTTCTAGGTCATAAGACACCCAGTCCTTGTACATACTGAGCCGTAGGAAGCTAAAGTGCCATCACAAATCCCTTGTTAAAGAAGGGGCATATAAAAGATCAGGGGTTAGTCTTAACAAACATCCAATCACCTCATGAACCCCAGCGGCAATGGATCACTCCCCACATGCATATTTTAAAAACAAACATCTGGCTTTTGTAGGTACTATACTTGTGATGTAAGTGAGATTTCTGATTTATGTGGTAATGATCAAAATATTCTTTTTTACCCTTTTCAGAAAAAAGGAACACAAACAATTAACATTCTCCTGAAGCTATGTTCACATTTTCGCCCTCTGTCAGAGAAATCTGAACTGGCTGCACATCTTGAGGAACATCCGCCACCATTCTTTACTGCTGACTTCATGCTCATGGAACCAAATAAACCAAAAATGACAAGTGTGTTGTAGGCTATAATAAGACAGGTTTGCTCCAAAGAGTAGGAGATAAACCCAAAAAGTTTCAAGAGTCTGCCACATTCCTAACCTTTTTTTTTTGGTACTGGAGATTGAACCCAAGGGTGCTTAACCACTGAGCCACATCCTCAGCCCTTTTTTGTATTTTATTTTGAGACAGGGTCTTGCTGAGTTGGTTAGGGCCTTGCTAAATTGTTGAGGCTGGTCTTGAACTCATGATCCTCCTGCCTCAGCCTCCTGAGCAGCTGGGATTACTGATATGCGCTGCCACTACGCCTGGCTCATACCTAACATTTCTGAAGGTCCTGAGATCTGAGAAATGTTGAGCCAATCCCTTCAGAGGAAAGAAGTGATTGGACCATCCACCTTCCACTACAAAGAAAGAAGCAAAATACCTGGTAAGCCTCCTTAGGATTTGGAGGTAGTATAGTCTGCATCTGGGAGAACACTCACTGCTCACTCCTACCTGCTGTATGCATGACATGGAAAACTGCCAATGATAAAAATAGCACAGGGCAGGACAGAAGTGCAGCAGCGGATCCAGACTGAAGGGCAATGACCTTCACTGCTGGGGTCATATGACCCTGTAGACCCTAGAATATAGGTATTTTAGGTGAGAAAAAGATGATCCATGTAGTTTATAATAAGTGAGATGAAACGATTAACACAGCCTCCTATGATTTTGGATCCATCTTTAGAGGAGAATGCTTCACATTTTGAAAAACAACTCCTGATGTGTTTCTGTTTTCTGGTGAAGATGAAGTGCCTAACCATGTGTCTCAAGGGACCATGCAGCCAGAACTCGAAAACATAAGCCGATTGTATCAAGCTCCCCAATTCTGCAGAGGGTGATTGACCTGAATGATGAGCAGATGTTAGGGCTATGGTTACAGAAAATTTCAGGGAATTTTAGTAAATTGTAGATTCAGGTTCAAACCAGTTCTGCCACTTGTAAGTTGTGTTATTAAGGGCAAAGGGCTAATCCCTCTGAGGCTTGGTATTACAAGCATTAATGATATCTATCTTGTAAGATTATTTTGAGGCCATGTTCATGGCTGTCTTGAGAATTAAGACCAAAGAAAGGATGGAGCCCATCATCATGATCCAAAGATAAGAAGTCCACAAGGGGTGATACAGCTGTCAGGTAAACAGGGGTAGCCAGAGTACTTCCCTGAAATCATATCAGCTCCTAGGGCCACTTTTCCTTTAGCTAAGTGCTTAGAGAGGAGAGGAGGTATATTGAGCCTGAAAGTCTTAAAGTTTTTATTTCAAGAGTTTAAGCTTTACACAAAGACTATTGAGTTCTGGGCTCAAATTATGTTTAAATCAGACAGTTTCACCCTTCTCTTACAACCAAAAATTCAAGATTTTAAATTCAGAAAGGTAGTAGACAAAATAAATAGTGTGGGTAAATCTATGGCACCATTTCATATATTTATGCAAGTAATTTCTTAAATAAATTAGGGGAGAAAACAGATGCAGCATTCAAGTTAATGCCTACTTTAGTATGACTTTCTCATAAAAATTATTATCATGACTTAAAGTTTATTAGGTATTATATGGTGAGCAAAAAATCTTGTAGAGGGTGAAAATGATCATCCAGAGGGATCATCTGGATTAGTGACATATTTATATGTCCATTATGTATACATATGTATGTGTACCAATGTAATGTTTATACATCTTTGTGTATAATGGATTTTAACATATATGTAAGTTCTAAACATAGCTACCCAAACCCAAGAGTATTAAAGAACAGATTTATCCTAGGGAAATGATGCAGCAATCACTATAGGAAATTGTCAGACTTTAAAATTTAAGGGATGTCCTGTTGCCAAAGAATAATCTAGCATGTGAAAATGAGAACCTATTTTTTTAAAAGATGCTTTTGTATTATAACAGAACATTTGTCTCTAAGAATGCCTTCTTCGGAATTTTTGAAGTAAGTAATGTTCCATGTACAACTTGACCACCACTTCCTTTTTTAACCCTCTCCTTTACTTCAAATCAATTTGCTACATTTGATTTTTTTATCACCTTGAGTGAATTTATAATGAATTTATAATTATATTTGTGATGTAATGGGTTGGAGAAATTCTGATAACGTAAAAAATTATGCTATCCAAAGGAGACAATAAAATTATATGTTGGTAATGAGAACAGGATTTTGCTTGTACCATTTTGTTTCCTGCTGAAATCTAGCATCTAGCCTCTTTGAGCTACACATGCAACTCCTATTACCACTAATTGCAGCTTCACTACACAGGCACATCAAAAGAAAAGAAACAGACCTCCTTTGTGCTGTGGGTTTTGTAATTCTTTTTATATTGTATAATGAGATCCAATTCTACTTCCAGACTTTAGGTACTGGGTGTTCTTCTTCCAATATTTACCCATTTTCAGTTTTTCTTCATTTATTGAAACTCCTGGGAATGTTTGGCTACATGTATTACAATGAAAATGGTTAACTGTTCTTTTCCAGTATATTATTCATGATTCTAAAATGAACAAAACCATGAGAGAGTGTAAATCTGTTCATCTTTAGATTTAATGTAGCTAAAAACACAATCTAGAACTTGAGATCTATGTAGGAATTTGCATAATAAGGTAAATTTTTTCTGAAATTAGTTCAAAACTTGTAACCTTTTCTTGTTTAAGATATAATAATTATTTAAAAATAAACAATTGTATAGTTTCCATATACAAAAGAATGCAATGAGGGTACCTTGGTTTTGTTGTTATGCTTTGTCCTAATCCTCACTAGAAAAACTCAGGCTATTGTACACATATATTTGTGCTCTACAAAAGCCTTCAAGACTGATGAGGTATCCCAGGTATTCCGGGGGAGGAAGCTCCATGACCCCTCTTCCCCCCCCCCAGTCCTTCCTCCATGTTTTCTCTCAGAGATGAACCTGCTGTTAGTTCTGTCACACAGGGTAGCAATCTCATAGTCATGCCTTCCATCCTCATTTTGTCTGCTCTTTGTTTCCCTCCCTCATGGACTCTGAATAGTTTTAACTCCTAAAGAATTCATGACTTCAACAACTTTTCTTCATATTACCATTATCAAAGGTCATCAAAGCTCCTTTGGCTTCATTTCTAGACCAACGCAAAGACTCTGTGGATTATCTCTTCTCTTTCACATCAAAAATGGATCTTGCAAAAACCATTGTACTTCAGTCTTGGTCAAAATATTTCAATGGCTCCTCATAGCTCTTCTGATAAAGGAAAAATTTCGACAATCCTTAGGCCTTGCCTCCTTCTCTTGCCACACATGGCACTAAACTGCCCTGGGCTCTCTGTTGACTTCCTCTGCTTTCTTTGTGTTGGCGTGTTTGTCCTACCATGGGCCTTTGCATGACTTTTTCCCTCCGTTGCTGAACTTACTGCAGCCCTTCTCCCATGCACATGGGTGCCACTTCCCTCTACTCTTTTAGAACCTTGTTCATTTTTCAGATTTACACCTCAAATCTGCCTAAAGATTTAGAAAGATGAATTTAGGAAGAGGTTTTTCTCTTCCACAATATGCTTGTATGGTATATGAATAAGCCAATTTCATTTTTAAAATGTCAAATGAAATGCATTCATATAGCATCCTGCCTGCACTTCCCCTCAGAAGCCACTTTCTCTTCTTTCAGCAGACATTCAATGAATAATTTAATGACGGGACAGGCAGGCATGATTCCAGGCACTAGGGAGGAACAGTCAACTACATAAGCTGTCTGCTCTCAGAAGCTTCTGTACTAGTGGGAAAAAAGCAATAAATAAAGGAAATACATGTTGACAAACAAATAAGTAAGTGATATGAGGAAACTAAACTAGAGTAGTGTGTTAGAAACAATTGAGGGAGGAGGCCTTGGTGTGAGTGGAAATGGTGAGAGCTTCACCAGGGAGATATTTGCTGAGACTTGAATGATGAGTGGGCTCCATTTCCTTTTTTTTGATTACTACATTAACTTCTGTTTCTCCCTCAGCTGTAAGCTCCATGATAGCCGTGACTGTAATGATTTGCTCAGAAATTCTGTATCTTATTAAGTCAAAAAATATTTCTGAATAAATAAGTGAATGAAAATATTACACATTTTATCTCAAGCCTATCTGGATTCAAACCTTGGTTCTTGTCTTTAAGTTGGTCAAATTATTAAAATTTTCAATCTTCAATTTCCTCATGTACTGATGAGAAAATAATATCTACCTGTCAATTAATTTCTTATGCATGCTTCAACCTTATCAGTCTATGTGTTTAACTATCATAAATACAAAGGCATCTATCCTTAATTGAATGTTTTGATTGCCATGTCTGAATCAAAACTATTTTTAAAAATTAATGAAAGCCTCTGGCATTTAGTTTTCTCATTTGTTAATTAAAGTAATGATACCAACATCACATGGTAATTTGTAGAAATGAATGAGATATCAACTTGTTAAAGAGTTTAAGTCATTTTCTAGGATGTCAGACAAAATTTTATTTTATTCTAAAAGTTTTCAAAGTACTATGAAAATTCATAGGCTTATTATTAGATAATGGGTTTAAGAATGATAGTGTTGTAAAAAGAAATAATTGATTTAGATTCTGATGGATTCTGTGTGTGTGTGAATATACATCTGTGTATCTAACAATATCTGTATATCTATATGTGTAACACAATATCTTAAATATTGTTAGATTCAAATGTATATAAGGTTCATGCCTTAGAGTTATATATATGCACATACATGTGCTTTCTGATAATCATATACTTCAATAACATTTATATATTGCTTACAAAACACTTCAGTAAATATTATCCTATGGTAGCCTCAATAAGAAACCATGAGGCAGAGATTACAAGTTTTAAGGAATCCTCATGTTGACAGTGCTCTCACGCGGTCACCAGGCTCTGGGTTCATGTCTTACCCTGTTCCCAAACAGAAGCAGTGTCCTGATTTGTCCACCAGTGCTGGTGCAGAAGGTTGCACATCCCACTCACTGGAAAGGCAGGAAAAAAAGTGTAACCACATAGCTACTTTCAGAGTTTGGCATTGGTAACCCACTGGTTGTGATGGAGAATAGATTTTTCTACCCTCACATGTTTAGTCTTTTACAGTTCACTGCCTAAGCCTGCTTGGAACTTTACATTTATTTAATCCTCCCAGCAGAGAACAATCACTGTGCATTTTCCCACTGACATACTTTTATTTGCTGAACATTCATTCTTTGCTGGTGGAGAATATAAAAATTTAAAGAGACAGTGTTGAAACTACTCTAAATCACGGCCTCAGTCCATAGAAAACTAAGGTACTCCACTTTAAGAATGATTTTAAAGTATTACCAGGAAATGTATTCTCAGTAAGATTTGAATGCAAAAAAAATTAAATTAAGAGCTAACCTTGCCTTTTCGTAGATCAAAATGTTCATTCAAGTAGTATTTGCTTAAAAATAGCTGAGTGTCTATGACCTGAATGATGCTGCATTCATCATGTCCTCTTCAGATGTAACAAAAGAACTGTGATATTGAGTAAAGAATTTTGGTTAATCTGATTTTATTTGAGTCCTGGTGATAAAGTCAATAAAGCTTGATTAATCTCTATTTTCTAGAATTTTAAACTATTTCTGTTTGATAATTAATATTTATATATCTGAAAATAATTATTTGGATATTCTTTTACAGTGAACACATTGTATTTGTAGATAAAGGTAGACAAAGGAAATAGGACTAAGCTATTTTTCTATTTATTCTCTAAAGTTCTGTGATTTATTGATTCCATGATACCTGATTACATGGTTGTAATTTGTAAAAATTTTATGTTTTTATTTCAACTAGATATGAAAAGTTTAGAAATGATAACAATATTGCAATATTCTTTACAAGTTGACACCAGAGAGGAACTTGGAGCAACTGATTTTTCCTTGGTCCAGGCTGAATTTTAAAATGAAAATATGCAAATGAGAATATGCAAAGGTGAAAGCATTTTGCAAATATAATTAGTGTCCCAAATCAGTTTATTGTGAGCTAATCAAAAGGGAGAAAGATTATGTCAGGTGGGTTTGACTTAATCAGGTACAAACCTTTTCTAAGAGTAATTCCTACCTGATAGCTTCACAGAGATACTAGCTCAGTTGTGAGAGGGCCTGAAGGTAGTCTTTAGGAGAGGAGAAGGATCTTGTTACAGCAAGTAAACAGGACATCAGTCCTACAAAGGCAGGTAACTGAACTCTGTTAGCAGGCACATGAGCTTGAAAGAAGACACTGAGTTCCTGTAAGGAACATAGATAGCCCAGTGATACCTTGTTTGCCACCTGATATGAGCTTGCTCAGAGCATCCAGCAAAGCTGTGCCTGGCCTTCTGACTCTTAGAATCTATGAGATAATAAATATGTGTTATGTTAATCCACTTTTTAAAAGGTTATCAATGAATTGTAATTTCCACCTTAGGTATATCCATATAATATCTTGAGTTTAATTAACATGTAGTAAGTGGATACTGTGTTTCAGGCAGTGCTAGGACCCGGCAGTGGGATAGATAAGGATGCCCACATGAGTGTACGTGAAAATACTACAGAACTCTGAGCATTTCCCCACTCTGATTCTGTCAAACACCGCTTAAATGTAATATAATAGTCTCTGCCTAATCTCAACTTCACACCCAATTTCACCCCTGACACAACTGAGTTCTTTGCCCTGAGATAATGAATGACAACCTCTAGGGTTCTCTTTCACTGAACCATTACAAACACCTCATGTCCTGGGATCACAATATAGGCTTTTCTCTTTTTTACCATCTCCTTATGTTATTTTACCAATTTCTTTATGTTCTACATGTTATGAATCGCCCTTATGAACTTAGGATACTTCTTTTGTCTTGTACAATTTCCTTCCTTGACTTATAGACCTACTTTAGTGGCCCCAGACTTCCCTTTGAAGTCTATTCTGTCTCCTTAGTGTCTCATAGTGAATCCCAGTGAAGTCACCTTACCAGTCCTGGGGCTCCTTGCTAAACCTGTACTATTGCTTGGTATGTTGTCAAATGGCTGAAGGCTCTTAATCCATTGTAAATTATGATTCATTTATTCTTCATTCATTCATCCCTTGTCATCAGATGTTGCTTTCTGTCCCTCCAAGTGACTAGGATCAGATGCATTTTGGAAACATTTTGAGTTCCAGAGTTAATTTTGAAAAAAGTTTGGGATATTTGAATCCAATCATCTCTGGGGTACAATGGGAATTTTGAGATACCAACTGAAATTCAGCTTTTATTTTCTGCCCTCTTCTCACCTACACCAAACATGAAGACCACTGCATTTCTTTGCTGAAAGGGCATTTGAATAAGTCTAGAAAACTAAAATGACATTTTGTATGTTTTTTTAAGCATTTTTCACCCTCTGAAAGGTTAAGTCCATACAAAAATTCTTAAACTTAATTATATGAAGTAAAAAAGTTTTGTTTAAAGTAGGAAGAGATTTTCCAGGGCTGAAGTAAGGACAGATGAGAAGGCAAAGATTGTAACTCATGGGAACAGAGGGGACAGATCTTGCTGCCCTGCAGTGCCACCAAGATATTAACATCTCAGTGAGGCAGGAGGGCAAAGGCCTTTAGCATATGGGACCAGGGATAGCCTCAGTAAGGCACCTGCAGCTGCCCAGAATTATAACATTTGAATTCCCCTTCCTGAGAGCTTTGACCAGCTCTGTCACCTGCCTCCTAATTTGAATGCCATTACTTCTCCTAATTTATTTGTTTTTTTTTAATGTTTATTTTTAGTTGTAGGTGACAGAATACCTTTATTTTATTTTTATGTGGTGCTGAGGATCGAACCCAGTGCCTTATGCGTGCTAGGCGAGCACGCTACCACTGCGCCATAACCCCAGCCCCCTCCTAATTTATTTGTATACCACTCCTGCTCATGCCCTTCTTAGTGCACACAGCCTTTCTCTTAGCTTCCAGCCTGGTGTGATGGCTCCATTGAACACCTCCCCAGTTTTATCTGTGTTATTCATTCAGCACTTACTCCTAAAACTTTCTAGTCTGCCATCTAATCCTTTTTTGTTTCAACTTCATCTACCTTTTACTAATTTGAATTAAAATAGAAATTCTTTGAGTCAAGGACAAAGTCTTAAAATCTTTGTTATACTAGTAGACACAAAGCAATTAATAGAAATGATGTATAATGATAGAATACTAGAGGATTTCTGAGAAGAGTCATGCTATTCTGGCTCTTAAATCTATCTTGAATATCAGTAAAATAGAATTTTATGGTCAAAACACAATTACTTTAGAGTTTTATACCTAAAAAATACAGTATTATAGTAGGACTCTTTTTTTTTTTTTTTTGGCACGGGGGATGGAACTCAGGGGTAATAGACTACTGAGCCACATCCCTAGCACTATTTTGTGTTTTATTTAGAGACAGGGTCTCACTGAGCTGCTTAGCACCTTGCCATTGCAGAGGCTGGCTTTGAACTCGCAATTCTTCTGTCTCAGCTTCCCAAAGTGCTGAGATTGCAGACATGTGCCATGGCACCCAGCTATAGTATCACTCTTAACTAGAGGCACAGAGTGAGGCACAGGGAGTTTTTATATATTTTATTTTATTGTACTTCTTTTGGTACTGGGGATTGAACCCAGAGGCACTTAACCACTGATCCACATTCCCAGCCCTTCTTATTTTTTTTATATTAAGGGATTATCTCACTAAGTTTCTTAGGGCCTCACTAAGTTGCTGAACTTGTGATTCTCCTGTCTCAGCCTCCTGAGCTGCTGGGGTTACCAGTGGGCACCACCATACCTGGCAGCATAGGGATTTTTAGGGCAGTGAAAGTATTATGTATGATAGTGCAGTGGACATATATGTGATTAAGCATTTTTTAAAGCTCACAGAACTATACTGTGCAGAGTGAACCCTAAAGTAAATTATGGATTTCAATTAGGTAGTGTATCTGTATTGGTTCCTCAAATGTAACAAGTATACTACAATAATATAAGATATTAATAATAGGTGTGTGCGTGTGTATGTGTGTGTGTATAGGTAGGTAGGGAGGGAAGGAGAAAAGAGGTATGTGGACACTGTACTTCCTGAAACTTAAAATTCCTCTAAAAATAAAGCCTACTGTAAAAATTTAGATGCAATATTATATCACTCCTACCTAAAAGCATGCTGAAATATCTGAAATCCCTAAGAATACATAAAATCATTTGAGATCCCCCCATTTTTGATAGTCCTTTTACTTTCTATATTGAAAAGGATATTTTATTACAACAGCAAGAAACAGCAAGTGTTCACTCACGGCTAGCCAGATGTGTACTACAGCAAGATCATCATATCTTATTTCTACTTAAAAATCATGCCTATTACCTGCTAATTGCCAGGTATTGATTTGCTTAAGCATCCAGGGTTGCTGTATGAGAAAGATAACACTTGGCTCTAGGGGGCCTGGAAATTCTTTACACTGTCAGTGACCTTGACTGAAAGGGTAATTAATCTGAACCTCCTCGGATGGCATTGAATGACTTAGCCCTTTCATTCTTTGTGAAGAGCCTCATCTTCAGTGGTGTGAGCATACAGTTCTATTTACTGAGAAAACACCTTATATTAACTTATCTCCTTCACTTTTATGATCAGCTACCAGAATTGCAAATTTTATATATTGGAGGAAAAGAAGAAGAGACAAAAAGGACCTGGTATATTGCAAGGGAACTGTTTTTTCTTTGGGACTGTCTGCTCATTTACTGAGCAGCCTTCTGGTAATGGCCAGGCCACTTTATTTTCCTGTCTAGTTTTTCTCATGTGCACAATGAAATAATAAAAGCTTGCACTTTTATGAGATTAAAGTAAAATAATAAATTAAAAAATTGAAGCTAGATGTCCAGTTTTTCTGCTCGTTTTGTTTTCTTTTTGCTGTTACAGAACAGAGCCAACTGAGAGTTAAAATACATCTAGATTATCTTTCAAACTTCTCACTTCTTTCTTCAGTTGGTACCTGACTTCTTGAAACATGCCTGAGAAATCAGACATAGTGACATAAATATGAAAAAATAATAATGTCAAATCAAAAGCCATATCTAATTTTCTTAAAAAGTAAAAATGTTTTGAGATACAAGTGTTCTTCAATGTGCGGTAGTAACTGTACTTTGAAGCCAAATAGAAAAATGCAGGAACAATTTTTCTTTTTATTAATATTCATTGTGTTCCTTTAGTTTGGCAGATACTTATACCTTACCAGGTGACATCTTATTATTTTTTTAAATATGAAGTTAATGATTAAAACTGACTCTAGCAAACCAGGCAAAGAAAATATAGGGGGAATTATCAGGTATTTCCAAGAAGAAAACTTGTTGACTTCTGAATTCTCTCAGGCAATCTATTTTAGTTAAATTCAAGTGCATTCCTAATCATTTCCTTTGTTGATCAGCCAGACGCCAGGCTAATTGGATTCTATGACTCAAAGAATTCTGAAATAAACCACCTTTCCCCTCCTGGATATTTCAGTTTGTGGAGGTGATACTTTTGCTTCTTTATCAAGTGCCACTTCTGGAACTACTCTCCTGTCTCATACTCTTCTTATTTTATTTCCCTCAATGGTTTCACAAGGGTGCATTTTTGCATGTATATACATATGTGTTTGTGTGTTATTTTTCATTCTAGCAAAAGTAAATAGCCATCAATGGGAAGCCAGGGTTAATTTACTGTGGAATAGCATAACACATTCTGTACTGTAGGAACACACTGACATTTATGTTCAATTGACTGAACAGTGAGCAATAAAGAGAAAATAGGGTTCTGGGGAATGGGAGAAGAAGCAGTAGGTATATAGTTACAAGAGTTCTCAAATTACACAGGGTAGAACTAAAGGTGTCTTTGAATGCACACATCTGAGCTAATGACAGCAGAGCCACAGTGAGCTGTGCTTTCTCCATCTGTAATTCATACAAGAGAGGGGAGTAGGTGGAGAAGGAGAGGCCAGCAGAGGCCAGCAGGAGAAAACAACTACAAACCAGAAGAGTCAGGACATGACATATGAGGTATGCTCAGAGGAGGTCTCTCCTCTTTATCTCAGCCCCTTTGATTTCAGTTTGCCTAGTCTTTTATCTTCTTCAACAGAGGTTGCTAGTATGTAAAAGAAGAATAAATACCAGTGTGGTGAGTATAAGCAGAGTCAAGCTTCTCCCCAACACCTGCAGTTTTTATATGATTCAGAGACAGTAATTATATGTCTTAGGCTGTTCAGGCTCCTATAATAAAATTCATTAGACTGAGTAATATATAAATAATAGAAATTTATTTTTCACAGATGTGGAGGCTGGGAAGTATAAGATCAAGGTGTCAGCAAATTCAGAGTCTGGTGAGGGCCCTATTCCTCATGGATGGCACCTTCCTGATGTACTTTCTCATGGTGGAAGCGGCTCACAAGCCCACTCAAGCCTGTTTTATAAAGGCACTAATCCCATAACCACCTTCCAAAGACCCCACTGTTAGGTCCGCTCAAGATTTCGCGTTTCTTCTCACGAGGTGAATACAGAATATACAACATGGCCGCCACCGGGGGCCGCAGGGAATGAAGCAGCAAGCAGCCCACATGGGCAAAGGAACAGCCAACCAGACGCTGATACGTAAGCAGTAATGGCGCCTCCTACTCATCAGTGGACTTTTCCTGACTCATTCCAGAGGGATTCTGACCTTAGCAGGATCCCCCGACCAATCCCAGAGAACACAGGACTCTAGATTACTTCCTCTTCCTACCTCCAGCTCTTCTCTTCCTGCATTAAGCCTTCCTTTTCCGGACAGGGCCCTTTAAATTTTCTGTATAGGGGAACACGTGTGCGATTCTCCTGGACCCGCTCTGTTAGACTGAGGAGTTTGCCAGAGAGCGTACATCCCAACAAAGTCTTAACCAGCGGTTTTAATCTGCCTCCTTTTGGTCATCTGGCTTTACACCCACCTCTGAACCCTGTTGCATTAGGGATTAAATTTCAATATAATGAATTTTGGGGAGACACATTCATTCACAGTACAGCATTACCAAACTTGTTTTTTAAATTGTACTATATTGAAAGTATATAATTATTAATATTAACAGAATTCTAAAATGAGTTTGAAAGTCACATTCACTGATTCATTGCCTTACACATGCATACTAATTTGAAATATATATGAAAGCACTTTAGCAGAATTATTTGTTTCCTAAATACTGTATACCAACAACAGCTGAGTATAGAGATGAATAAGAAAATGACTTTATAACAAATGATATAAATTGGTGACTTAGGTCAGAGAGAAGCATCAAATATGTTAGCAGGCAACTTCTGCCCAAGGTGGGGTCCCCCCCCATAATCCACCTATTGAGGATGTACAAGCTATAGAAGTTTTTAAAATATATAAAATAAGATAGAAGGATGGTGATGCGGAGCTGAGCGCCCAAATCAGGAAGTTCCCAGCAACTGGTCTTACATATGGTAGGCTCACCATACTCAGGGATGATCTACAGAGATCTCTCTTTCCTTAGTTTATAGAAAAAGACCTATATTAACCAGCAAACAGTTTGGTTCATAAACCAGAAAATTAATTCATAACCTTACAAACATCAATCTGAACAGAATACTTAAACTGGCCAACCATAGCAGTGAGCTTGGCATCAGAACAAGAGAAGTCAGTTTATTTTAAGTGACTTTTAACTGGCATTGTTTTCCCATGCTAGATAGATACCCTTGAAGAAATCTTCACACTTGAGTCTGCTTAGCAAAGATCCATTCCACCCAGAACAGTGAGTGGATGCTCAGACAATGTTTCCTTCTAAGGATTTCCATTTCTAGGCTGGGGTTGTGGCTCAGTAGTAGAGCACTTGCCTAGCATGTGTGAGGCACTGGGTTTGATTCTCAACACCTCATAAAAATAAATGAATAAAATAAAGATCCCTCAATAATTTAAAAAATATGAAAAAAAAAAAAAAGAATTTCCATTTCTTATGCTCAGCACCACTATTTGTTCCCACAGTCTTTCAAGTAGATTTAACCAGTTAGGTCTCCACATGGTAGATTATACATACAGAGTATAGTCTCTGAAGAGACACTCAGAAGTCCCCCATTCATCACATTAACTCTTACTTTTAACAATACCTTTATGTTCTAATGCAATTGGCTACTCCAAACAGCTTTAATTAGATTTGAGGAATTGAACTCTCTTTAAGGCAATCTTATTTATGTAGTTGAGAGTATCTAACCATAACCCCTATTATCCCAATAGTAACACAAATTAGCAGAAAGTAATTTTTCTTATTTGCAAAAGTCAACATAATCATAGGAATAAATACACATGTCACATGATGTAAAAAAATTACACACCAACACTTGCAAGGCAGATTGGTACTGTGGGAAGCTTTGGAGTCTGAGAAATATTTTTAACCTATGTCTATCACACTTTAATTCTGCTATCTTTGGTGAGTTATTTAAATTCTCTCCATTTCTAAAATGAAGGATAGTATTATTAATAATTGCCTCTTAGAATTATGAGAATTGGCTGAAACTGTTTCCTTTACACAAAGTAAATAGATAGTAGATAGATGGTAGTGCTTACTAATTATAAATAAAATAATTATAATGCAAACTGATCAAACATAAAAAATTTGCCTTTTCAAGGATGAAAAAACCCAAAAAACCACCTAATCTTATGGCCTTAGATAACACTCATAGTGCCTTATTTCCATTCCTTGTTCTCCACAATTTTTTGGTATCAAAGTCTTTTTTAAAGATATAAATATCAGTATAAATGAAAAGGTTGGGACCCAAAATCAATTTATGCCTTTCTCACAAGAAATAGGGTTTGTCCAGAAACAATAGGTGTCTAGAAAATTTCAATTGCCGGGCATTCTCTAAGTTTTTACACCCAGATTATAGCTTTATTTCCCTGGCTATCTGACAGGGAAGGATAGCAGAGAAGGTGCACAAACTCCCAACTCTACATAACAATTCATGTTTTCTCAACAACAAACAAAAAGGCTACCAATTTAGTACTTCCTCCTCAGGCAATGTGGCTTTTGAGCTCACATCTGCTAGATATCAGGAATTTGATGAGTCAGCCTTAAAAAGGAACAAAGTGGTAAAGCGTAGGCAAAGAATACTTTGTGTTCCTCTTTTCCCAATTCTAGATTATGAATTATTTCTCAGGAGGAGAATTACACTTATAAAGTAAGAACATAAGTGGTATCTATTATGGTTTGAATATGAGTTGTCCCCCAAATCTGGTATTAATGCAGGAATATTCAGAGGAAAACTGATTAGATAATGAAAGCTGTTACATAATCACTCCACTCTAGTTTGGACTGAGTGGGTGGTACCTGTAGGTAGGTGGGCATGGCGGGAGGAGGTGGGTCAATGGGGATGTGCCCTGGAAGGGTTGTTCTTCCTGTGGCTCCCTTCCTCCTGCCCCTCTTTCTGTTCCCTGTCCCCACCATGAGCTGTGCAGCTTTCCTTCACTGGACTCTTCCTTCATGATGTGCTGTCTCACCTTGGGCCCAGAGTAATGGAGTTGTCCATCTACGAACTGAGTCCTCTTAAACCTTGAAAGCCAAATAAATTTTTCCTCATTGAAGTTGTTCTTATCAGGTGTTTTGGTCACAAAGACACAGGAGCTAATTAAAATGGTGCCATGTAACATGCTTCACTTCCTCTCACCCCCAAACTCAAGGATATGCTGCATTTTTAACTACCTGGGTCTCAGAGACCTATAGTTTCTGTGATTTCTTTCAAGAATATGGCAGTACATCTATATTGTCAAGGCCAGATTTGAATTCTAAATGAATACAGAAACAAAAGATGGGCAGTGTTTAGATATATGTCTTCATCTACACACCCAATGTCATTTTCTTTAGAATACTTCTTGCTAAACTACAGATGGTTTTATCTCTTTTTATAAGTATCCATAACACCCTGTCATTTTTCTTTCATGACATACATTAGAAATACAATCATTTGATTAGCAAATGATTTTTTATGTAGCCTGTTAAAATTCAAGCTGTTCAGTTGAAAATAAAAGGTATTATTAGAAAGATGCCAGTATTTGTCTAAGCATGAAGAGAAGAGCCAATAAAACTAAGGCTCAGTGCAGACTGGATCCAGAACAGTTATGCAGGGCATATCAGCTAGAGCTTCCCTGTCTTCCCGTAGGTACAAGGATAAAGTGATTTAGCTTCAAATACTTGTCTAAAAATCCTTGGCTTACTGTTTCCCCTACCTCTCATTAGACTAACAATAATGACTTTCTAGAAAACAAAATAACCTATGCTGGGCTTATTTAGGGGACATTTGTATAGGTAAATGAGATTGGGGAGAAGACAATGGCAGATTAAAGCAATGCCAATTCTCATTCTAAATTCCATGAGAACTGGAATTGTGTGTGTGTTAGTATGTGTTTCATGGATATCTGTTGCATGAGGCGTGTTCAATAAAACTTTCTGGAATAAGTCAAGGACACAATTCTGGAGGTACCAGGGCTGTTATTATTTATAAGCACATTACAAACTTCTACACATATTCTTCTCCCCTGAAACAACCCTTCCTTGGATGCCTAGGAGTCCACTATTAATGAGAATTCATTTATCTTATGCATTGCTTCCTCCACTTATTATAATTCAAATTAATCTTAATTGTAATTTAACCAATCCCCTGACATCTTATTCTGAATGTATTCATCTAAACTTTTTCTCTGACACTAGATGTTTGAGGAATCAGTCTCAGAAAAGAATGAAAGAATGCAAAGAGTAAAAAAAAAATACTGTAGCTGGAGAGAGTAGGAAAAATAAAGTGACAAAAAGGACATGATTTTTGCAAAGACCAGCTGATATAAATATTGTGTATTTATGGTTTATACCTTCATAATCAAAGCATGATTGCTAAATAACTTTGATTTTATTTTGATTAAAAGCATAACTGTTGTAGACTTAATGATATTCCAGTAGCCTCTCCCTGGCATGATTATTCTTAGTTAACATAATTAATACTGTCATGTTAGGGAACATATATTCTATATGCCTAATTTTGATTATTGGTGAATCACAGCAGCTATGCCTTCCATGAAGGCTCTTCAAAACCATGGTCCTCTTCTCTTTGGAAAAAAAGTTTGGAATGAGATCCTTACCTGGTTGAGTCTAAGACTCAAGGTATCTGGCCCTAAAGGTCCTGGCTACAAGGTATACTACATTATATATGACATAGCTCTGTAAAACCAGGAAATTTCTTCTTATATATGGTCTGTAAAATAGTGCCAAACAAATAATTGCTATCCAATACATACTTGTTGAATAATTAATTAAATCAACAAATGAATAGATTACTCTGAGGGCTATTCTAAGCAGAAACTGGATATTCATCTAGATACATGCAAATGAATCAAGTAAAAGGCTTCAAAACATGAGCTTAACATTGCTGAGTAAGGTTATGTTAGAACATTCTACAAGACTTTCATAGCTTTCAGAGTACACGAAACTTTGGAGTTCATAGAACCAGAAATGACCTTGGTTCTAATATTATGGACAAGGATACCTGATCCTACAATTCTGAGGTCCAAATAGTGGTATAACAGCAGAGAACTGAAACACATATTTCTTATTTCTTATCCAAAACTCTTTGCATGCCTTATGACTGAGGTATCATCTGATGTAGAATAATAGATTAAACATAAATTTTGTTTTTGGGTGAGTGTTCTTGTTCAGCGATATAGAAAATTGAATAATTAATTTTATTAAGGTTAAGTTTATAATAGCTTTGTCAATGATTATCATGATGAAATTTTGGGTGCTAAGGTATTTTATTCCTTTTAATACCCAGTAAACAAATAAAAAAGTATGTATTGTGACAAGAAGAATAAGAACTAAGAATTCATGTATTTCATTACCATATTTAAGGCATTATCACCACCTCATATCCTTGGAAGAAAGAAAATTATGTGTTCAAAAACTGGTTCCTATTTCAAATTCCTTCTCTGTGTATCTGAGAAGCCTAACAACTTCTGTAATATTTTTTCAGATTTTTAAGTTATCTTCAGCATTCCCCAACTTACTGGTATATAGTGAAAATAACTGTCTTAAGCCTATTAAATGAAAACAAATATAGACATTTTTCTTAGCTTTGTGTAGATACCTTTTTTTAATTTTATGAAGAAAAGAGCCTATTTAGTTCACAAAATACCTTTTCTTTATTAAGTGTTCTTACTCTCATCTCCTGTGGGCCCCATGTCATTGTTGCCTCCCAGTTTCTTCAGCTGTTGACACTATGTGCAATAAAATAGACTTCTTATTGTACATTATGTATTTAAGCCTAATTTTTTAAAAGTCTCTGTATGGTCTTTGGACTAATATTCCCACATATGATTTTTTCACTCATGTTTACCTATTGTTTTCATAAGGTGGAACAAAATCAGTGCAGGATGACTGAAGTTTTACACACACACACACACACTCACACACACACTTTCAAAGAGTTTGTTTACTGCAATCACACTCACCTTGTGAGCCCCAGCTCTTACTGATATTTGTACTCCAGAACCCATTCTCTTTAATGAAACATTTACTTAAACCCTAAGCATTACCTAAGAGTGCAATTTTACCAGACTGTGGGGGAGAGATTATGTTCCTTCCCTTTCCTGCCCATACCCTAGAGAATTCCCAAATACCCCAGGACTTCAGGCTTATCAGCCTCAAAAGGCATTTACTATCACAGGTGTAAATTGCCGTCTGTAAAATAACCAATCAGCTGCACTGAAAGAGACCTTAATAGATGGGAAACAGAACAAATGGCTAACATAAGAATTAATAGTCTTACAGCTCATTTCCGCCAAGGTAAAGATATTCCTATTCTTTACCCCATGAAACTTGAAAATATTAATTATTTATTTTCTCATCCTTAAGAAACAGAGGCAGGTAAAGAATTAGAACTTACCCTCAGTTCCACAAGCATAGATGTTTTAGTATTAATAAAACATTTCAAAATTCCTTCAAATGGAAAAACTTCTCACTCTGTATACATATGTAGCTAGGTAATCAATGGCATGGAAATATTACACTGAAGGCACTTTTTTTATACAATACTGTATTCCAAGTTCTCCGAATAAATATAAATATTTAAATATTCTATGTGCATAATTCATATTCACTACAAAATATAATGAATGAGATACCACTTTATCTTGAAACTTAAATTGACATTCAAATTGAGATGTTCCAGAGAAGTGCCATTTTTAAAAAATAGGGTTGACTGTGGCAAAAACTAAGATTGTCTTTGAAGATGAGAATGTTAATGCAGTGCATCTAGGAGTGTACACTCAATAACCTTATTTATTCCTTATTTCCATTGTGATAGAAGTCACACATGCAGGCCTTGTGATTCACACCTGCCTAGATGTGAATTGGAAGGATGCTGGCTTGCAGAAGTGTCACTGTATTTCTACAAACATTTGACAGATTCACTCTTAAGACAAAATGTAGATTTTTCTTCAAATCCAGGGAAGCATTTTCTATGAGGAAAAAGTCTTAAGCATCTGTGTAATAAAAATTCACACAATATCAATAGCAAGATAAATGTGAAGTAATGCTCAAGATTCATTATACTTGTACTTTTGCTTTAAAAATTCATTTTAATAATAAATAAATTGTGCTTCTGTTATTCCTCCTATTGTTCCCCCATCAACCCATTCTAATCAGCAATTAGTCAATAGTTTTCAATAATTATTTACCAGTTTTCAAGACTCCTAAACTTCACTGAAATAGAGATTTTGTGAATATTCCTTCACAAATGCTTTGACCCCCAATACAGATTATAAAATTAGCTACTCAATTTTAATGCAATAAACTGATTTTATACGCCCAATTTTATGAAAATATCTAGCTTTGATTTTGGTGAACATGTAACCAATATTATTGATGGATTTTCCATAATTATTTAACAGAAATGTTATTTATAATATGCATAATTTGTGAGTTCTCTTTTGGACAAAATCAATGACTCCATTTTTTACATGTAGGGAAAATGGCTATCTCAGAACTCTGTAATTACTTCAGTGGTCATGGATTTTGCTCCAGTGGAGGACATTTGTGTTTTGGTTAACAAGACTCCCTTTACAGGATCTGGTGTATTAACTTTCTGACTATGCATAGCTAACATCTTTTGGATATTCAGAATACATATAATTTTGGAAAAGGAGAGTGGAAGAGGGAGAGGAATAACAAAATACAATATAACTAAATATTTAAATCTTGCTCTACCACTAAATATCAAGCTATTTAACAATTCTTAACATTGTCTACTTCTTCATAAACAGTGGTAATAAAATACTTTTTCACATTTTCTAGGAGGATTGCTTTCTAAAATAAATAAGACCAGTAAAAATATTTTGACAATTATTAAAGAATATATACATATAAAATGTCCTCATTATTCTGAATTTCCTTGTGAAATAGGTATATACAGTTTGACTAAATATTCACATCTTCTAGATAAATCAGGCTGTAGGCAAAATTTTAAAATTATTAAAGCATGATTAAATATATTATTCAGATTGTGCTAAGTTATGATATATAAAAACTCAAAATTGCAGTGGATTGAAACAAAAGGTGTATTTCTCTTTTAAGGTACACGAAAATTACCCAGGAGTCTGAGCACAGTCAGAACAGCCATGTCAAAAAGAAAAGACAAGAGAGGGCTTTTTATGCTCAGGCACAAAAGTGATAGACAAATTTCCCAATCATTTTCCTGGGCTAGGACTAGTTATAGGTTTTGTTTAACTTTTAGAGGCACAGGAACTGCCATTCCATAAGGTATGTAGAAGTTGGAGAGTTGCAAAGATGTGCTTCTTATGACTACCTCCCTAAAGTTCTGTAAGATGCCACCTTGCATAACTATAGTCCTTATTCTCCTTCCAGATGCTCACCTCTTTAGATATTAACCTATGTATCATTTTTTTAGGAATTTAAAGATTTGTCACTAGAATTCAGCATTGCATTAACATGTGTGTGTGTGAGAGAGAAGGAGAGAGAGCATGGGTGTGCACATACGCATGCACACACACAAGATGACAGAAGATTAAAGTATTTTATTTCCTGCAAATTATCCTTGTTTCCACCAAGTACTATTTAGGCCACAACCACAAATACAACAAAATCTTTATAAATACAATTAATGAATCCTTTTTGGAATCTTAGGATTATTTTGCCAATTCATGAGAACCATATTTTGAAGCAAGTGAGTCTGCTTTTTGGAGTTCAAGTCGTAGCAAATAGTTGATCCTCTTTTATAAAGTGTGAGGCTGGAATAGGTGTGTTCAATTCTCATTCTTTAGAAGATCGAACTGGCACCACCCTGTGGAAAAGAGAAGTGCTCTGAGTGTACCCTGTCACAGACTGGGAGCTCAGGGAGTCAATGCAAATGCTAATTTAGAATAATAGAATATGCAGGCAAAAGGGAATTAAGTTATTACTTTCATTTCACTGCTATTGTTCCAGCTATAGTTTAACAAGATGATTCAAATAAAGTATTATTTATTTTAGATTTAAACTAAATTGTTTTTTCTATAGCTGTCTTTTTTTTTTTTTTTGGTACTGGGGATTGAACTCAGGGGCACTCAACCACTGAACCACACCCCCAGCCCTATTTTGTGTTTTATTTAGAGACAGGGTCTTACTGAGTTTTCTTAACTCCTCGCTATTGCTGAGGCTGGCTTTGAACTCGTGATTCTCCTGTCTCAGCCTCCCAAAATGCTGGTATTACAGGTGTGCTCCTCTGTACCCAGCTTATAGCTGTCTTCTTAAAAGTTATTGTTCATTTCAGTCTTTTTTTCAAAAGATAAGTATATAACAAATTGGTCTACACATAAAAACTTTCTTTAATACATTCAAAACTGCTATGCTTTTTTTCAAAGATGAACATAAAACTAGCCAAGCAAACACAACATTTATTGAAAATTGAAACAAAGATCGACTATTTTTTCTCCTGAGAGTGTACACCATGACAGAAATCTCCTTTCATTCTTGAAGACAATAGCAAATGACTGGTACCCTGTCATCTAGTGATCTCACAGCCTTCTAACAGCATGTTATAATAGTTGAAGAGTTCCACAGAATCAAAATAATTAAGAGATAGATGTAAAACAAGCAAATACATCTTTCCATCATTAAATCCAACAGTTGTAATATAACAAAAATAATGTTACTTAGCATATTAAATTCATGTCCTTACGTCTAACTTTATAAAAGGTGTAGTTTCATCTACATTAATTTAATTATTTTCACTTAAATATATGAAATATTCCTGCAAGGGGAATTTTAATACATGCTTGGTTTACACAAATTTACTTAGCTTAAAAACAAAATAATGTAAATAAATAAGTGGCATCCAGGAATTTTTTTTCTAAAAGAAGTGATATTTCATAAATTAGAAAAACACTGATGTCATAGAATTTTAGCAGTGGAATGATTACTTTCTTTAATCCCTTTCCTTTGAAAACAAGCAAATTACTAGAAAAATTACACAAATTGAATGTTGTCAATAGGCATAGTATTAAAAACAAATCCACTTTTGGGTCCTTACTTCTATACCTAATTTTGAAAAGATATTTTAAAATGTAAATTAAAATGTCCAAATTTAGCTTCTCATGGATCATTTAATTGTACATATAAGCCTTATAATATCTGTTTTCTCTGGACATATTAATTAGAGAGACAGCAAGAAAGAGAGGTAGATATGTAGAAAAATAAATAAAACTATACCAAATAGACAGCTGCTACTATGGCAATAAATATTTGCCTACATGTTCAAGGATCATATTTAATTTTGAGAGAGTAAAAAGTTCTGGTCTGCTACTGAATAGAAGAGTGACTATAGACAATGCCAAAGTACCATATATTTTAAAAAGCTAGAAAGGATTTTGAATGTTTCACCATAAATGTTTAAGAAGAAAGATATGTTTGACTTGATTAAAGCATTATACAATATAAATCTGTATCAAAACATCACAAAGTATCATCACATATCACAATGTACAATTTTATATTTTATATATTAGTTAAAGAAATTTAAAAAGACCATCAGGATATAGCAGCAATTTATTTGGAAAAACAAATAGATTCTGTCATTGATCTATAAATTAGCTTCCATCTGTGGCTAAAGGATCACCAGTATGACTGGTGCACCAGTAGGGAAGACCGGGCAACGTGTAGATTTTCATGCTGCACCCGATGTTGTCACCATAGCTTTCGAGTGAGGGCAGGTCACTGTTAATGACTTCACTGGAGCTCATTTCATTTCATAGAAAATAAGGCCAACCTCAAGTCAAGAAGCAACAAAAAAAATACAACTTTAAAAGCACATAAGAGCCAGTCAATTATGTAGTCAGAAGTTAGGATTATATTCTAGATTGCGCAGAAATTTCCTGAAGAATATTAACCAAGAATATTAACTACATCTGTGTGAAGAACAGATGGGAAGGATTGATTGGAAAATGGAAGTTCAGTTAGGATGCCATGGCAAAGGCCACTGTCCAGGGAAAAGAGAGGATCATAGTTAAACCAGAACTAGGGTAAAATTTAGAATGATCAAGATGTGGACATAGAGAAGGGAGGTGACTGTCGATGGTGGTATGAAACATGATTATACTGTGGGGTGGATATTCTAGATAATTCAAAGTATTCCAGAACTGGTCCTGTCTATGCTACCAAACATACCTCTTACATTTTTCTCATTCTTTATTTTTTTCCTTCATAGCAGTACCGCAATTGTGATTATCTATTTGCATTACAGATTGTGTAGAATCCAGCTCTTCTGTTTCACTCCATGTTCCATGAGGTTGAGGGCTGTATCTGCTTTAAGTTGTATACTCAGCAACTTGCCCAGTTTTATTAAATCTTTATTGACATACTGGATGAATGCATGCAGCTCTCATCCTAGTTTTAGAGAAAAATATAAAGGAGGCAGTGTTAAAACTTATACAGGTTTCCTGTATCAATCTCAAGATGTTAAGAAAAGATGAAACATGTTAGATATCATTTATCTGTTCCAGACAATATTTATATTAGCCATGATAAGTTTTCTAGTTCTTTCCTGAAAATTGCATACATTACTTGAATTATAGCTTTTACGTAAATCAAGCATATGCCTTATAAGCTTCTGACTTCAGTTACCAGAAAATTTCTTGTATTCAAGGGAAACAAGAATAATATGTTCTCATTTTTGCAGTCAGAAGGAACTGGTTTGGAGGGTAGAATTTTAAGAGTCGATTTTTCCTTACTTGGAACTCATTTCTAACCCTTGGATATATAGCTAGCTTAAAAGAAATTAGGCCTTGATAATAGTGTTTGCAAGAATCATGTCTAAACTATTTAAGAGAATAAAATCTAAAAAACAGTATTAATAATTAATAAGCAATAATAAATAGGAAACTGTATAAATCATTCTCTTTTATCCATTAAGTCAGTTCTTTCAGGTCATTTATTTGATATCACTTTGTTAACCTACCATGGTATCCATGTGAACATAAAACCATAATTCTCTAAAATATTTATTGATTCAGAATTCCATCAATTTAATAATCTTCCTCTTTCACAAGTCTGTATTAATCAGATTTTGCCATAATTTTACTATTAAGGATGAAACAATAATTATTTGATTTCTATATTTATTAGATCATATCATTAACAAAAAAGCAACATTAATGAAAGAAAAAAATATTTCCCATGATGAATTACTGAGAAATTGTGTGTTTGATAAAGGAATTTCTGTGAAAACAGTTGATAGAAAATATAAAGTACAAGTGAAATATATTTAGTTTTTATAATGAGATTTTTTACATTGAATTATAATGAACAAACTGGTATTTATTTTTCATAGTGTTTGTTTTAAAATGTGATCATATATATTATACATATGTATGACATATAGATGTAATACTGTTTTCAATATTGATGGGTTATATATCACATTAAAATTCCCTAGTAGTACTTGATTTTCTTCCTATACTGGATAATCAAAAATGACACTTAATTTTTCATGACTATATTAAATAAATGGAATTCCCACTAATCTGTTCCATGTAGACAATTAGCCCAGTTAATAACATGAGACTCATTGCAATGTCCTAAAAAATGCAGTTAGAATTGCAGACATATGAGAACAGGTTTATTTTTTGCTTAACTATATAATGATTCCAGTGATAAATGTCACAGATTAGGAGGTAGGGCTTTGTGGCAAAAAAACAAAAAACAAAATAAAACACAATACAACCAAAACAAAACTGAGACTATATATTATAATCTAGCTGAGATAGTAAAATTGCTAGTTTCCTTTGATTAAAAAATTGTAAGCTTGTCTCAGCTATAGGGAGGTAACTGCTGCTCAACTCAAGAATAGCAATGCTTGGAAGCATAATAAATTCTTTAGATGCAAATAAATTATCCTTATTAGGCAACTGTTCTTTTCATTGTTTCTATTTGTTATTTCACTTAGTAATGAATACTATAGTCAATTTGCAAAGTAATGAACAGCTTTATAATACTAATGAAAAGAACACAGGCACAGTTTCTTAAAAATGGAGTTTTGCATGGTATCTTTTATAGTCTAGAAATAAGAAACAAATGTCTAGTCCTAAAATTGTTTTATCACCAACTTCTTTAGAATTTTTCTCTTTTCTTCTTTTCAAAATGCATTTGCAAGTGTCTGCTCCTTGTTGAGTAATTTAATTAAAACATTTTGTTTAAAAAATTTGCAGGATAAAACACTAAAGATAAGTAAATACACCTAAGAATGAGAGCACTGAGTTATTGAATGAAAGCTGTAGACATACTCATAGTGTCAGCTATGGTCAAGAAAGCTACCTGGATTTAATATTTTCTTGTTGTATGAATTTAGAATATATATATATATATATACCACACACACATGCAAAAAATGGATATTGTGTTTGTATTCTTCATAAGGCTGCCATAACAAAATATCACACATTAGTGGCTTAAACAAAAGAAATTCATTTTCTCAAAATTCTGGAGACTGGGACATTCAATATCAAGGTGACAGCATGGTCAGGTTCTAGTCATCACCAGAACTCCTTTCCCTCTGGATCTTCACATGGTAGAGAGAGAGCATGAGATTTCTGGTTTCATTTCTTAGAAGTGCACTAATCTCATCATGAGCCTCCCCCTTCCCAGCCCCCTCCCCACCATCTAACACTAATTACCTCCCAAAGGCATCCTCTCCTAATAACAGCACACTGCACACTGCGGGGTAGGGCTTCAACATGTGAATTTTGGAGGATCACAAACATTCAGCAAAAACAATGGTATATTCCAAGGAAATCCATTAATTAAAAGACATATGCACATATCATTTAAGAGGGAGAGAGGGAGGGAGAGAGAGAGATTGTTGCCTTTTATAATGAACAAAATTTTATTTGCAAGCAACTGGCATCTTTTATAACACCAGCCCAATGACAGGTGACACTGGATATGTGTATAATGTATGATAGAAAAGGTATTGATAAGATTTAGTAAGTAGGAGATTCACACACTTGCATCAACTATACCATGTAAAAGGCACTCTTTCATATTTTAAAATATCTAAACTTGCTCTTTCACTTTTTAAAACTATGTAGATTAGCTACTTTGTAAATTATTGGCATTAACAATCTTTAAGAAGGTGTTATTTCAAATCGAGAGGAAATAAACATAGCAGCATTTACTTACAGAATTTTGAAACTAGAATGCCTTTATTTATATAACTGGAAACCAGTGCTTCATATCTACTTGAAGATGCTAATTATTCTTTCCAGGAGGCTTTTCTTGTTAAAGAAGCAGAAAAATTAGACAGCAAAAGAAGAACCCCAGGAAGAAGAGAGAACAAGTGGGATATGAACAAAAGAACAGACAAAAGCCAAGAGAAAGAACTTTTCCATAAATTAAATCCCCTTCTTTATCAGAAAGCTAAATAAAAACACAGTGTCTGTCTGGAATCTTTGCTTTAATTCCTCAGAAAAGTGAAGGCTTAATAGTCTGTAGTTAAATGTATTCAGCAAAAATTATTATTAGTCAGTTATTTTTTAATGATATGGTTTAATTAATTTAGTGATTTTCTGTGTAATGTTTTTGTCAATCAAAAAGAAGTTATATACTATTTATTAAGTATGCTCTTATTATAATCTCTACCCACCTTTTGTTTTCCGAAACTGAGAATCAATTCCATTCAGAAATGTCTTTACCACATAGCAGAAAATGTGTGCTAACCTATGGTCTTACTTTGCCAACATTACAGTATTTTGGTTTATTAAAATGATGGACTTAATATGATTGAGATCAACTAAGTCAAAATAAAGTGGAAAGGAAGGCAAAATTTCTGTAATTTGTATGTTGTGGAAAGAATAATAATTTTTAGTAACAGCAAAATATAATGTAAATTTTCATGCTCTCATTTGAAAGTCTGAAAAAATTTGGAAATGTTGAGCAGTTTTCCTGTAGATTAATATGATCATATTTTCAAATTTAAGCATTATTTTAAACTAAGATGTATAAAATCAGACAAAGAAGATCAGTTGTCCAGCTGTGATTTTACATCTTAGGCAGCTGTAGCCCACCTGCCCCAAGCATCAGTGATTTGGACACTGGGCATTCTTGGCTCAATAATACACTTGTTGGAAAATGTTAAAGCAATTAGCAGAGGCAATCTCAAAAGAGAAGACCCAGGAGAATAATTTCAGTGAGGCTGCTGAATAAAACATTATCATCTTAAAATTTGTGCTTATTTCTTCTGTATAATATTAGCACAACTAAAAGAACGTGCTTGATTTTGTCTGCAGTGGGCTATTTTAAGTGCCTCAATTAAGCTCTATTCTAATAGTTATAATAATTAGTTAGCATTTCCATAACAATATACATTTTAACACAAGTGTTTTGTAACAGTTTTTAGAAGTTTCTCTTTTCTGGGGTCTTCTGAGGCAAAACAATCTACATAAAAATGCAAAGAAAATGAAACAAATTGTATGGATCCTACATTTCATGTTGAAATCACATGCAGTTAGTCTCTTCACAAGTCAATGTAGATTACAGTTCTAGCTAAATCCAAGGAATGGTGATTAATTTATGCAAGGTACATCTGGAGTGAGCCAAAGACCCAGGCATAAAACAATGTCCCTTTTATAGTCTTGTCCTGGTCCTCCCCCTAATAATATCATAAAGATTCAGAATCCAAGGGGCAATAAAATCATGATGTGAATATATACAATTAAATACATCATCAGAACAGCCAGATATTAATGGCCTTGCATAATGCATGGCAACCATGAATATAATTGAAAGTGAGATTGGATCCCCAAAGGCCAAGGAAATTGGAGCTTTAGCTCCAGGGTTGGATAATGTCCTACTAGGTATGCACTAGGTTACCTGAGTCAGGTTAGATTGCTGCAAACTTCACCGTATTATTTCTGGAGGCAAGGTAGGATAGAAGAAGTAAAAGATAGGTAAAAAAAATGAGACAAAAGACAGGACTAGGAGACTATAACTTTAATCTGAAAGTCTGTGCTAATAAAGTTTCCCATTTATTTCCTACCCAAGTCAGCCCTCTGAGTCCTGTCACTCCTAAGTTTCTGGGAAATCTACAAATCTCCCTCAGAGTCTTAAAGTTACTGAAAACTCATCCACTTTTGAAAATTGCATCGTGCACTGTTAATTAATCCACTAATACATGTGTTTTTACAATACATTGAGAAAAGAGGGATATGACATCTATAAAATAGAATACTTTCCCAATGTTATCTATTGATCAGATGAAGAAGATGTCAACCAGAGGTTCCTGAGAATTGCTAGACCACCACAAAACATCTTGTGAGCACATCTTGTTGTCCCACATACCTTCCTATGCCCACTCCTCATTGAATTTCCTTTAAATAAGCTTCAAATCCTCAAACATTTCTCACTCTCAAGAATGCCTACATTCTCTCTTGAATGTGTATTTCTTGATTCTTAAATAAATCACTGTGCCTCAACATCTGACATATCTAGAATTTTTTCTATGGAATTTCTCAAGGACCTTGTTTGAATGTGTATTTCTTGATTCTTAAATAAATCACTGTGCCTCAACATCTGACATATCTAGAATTTTTTTCTATGGAATTTCTCAAGGACCTTGTTTTCCTGAATTAAGATCATCTCCTTAGGGACCTCTTCAGACCCTCTCTAGTGACAGTGCTGGCATTTTAAACATAAAATTGAAAAAGAATCAATAATCTCTCTCTCTCGCTCTCTCTCTCTATATATATATTAATTTAATGAACGAGCTTGACATATACAAATATATCTATTTATAATATAAATATATTTATATAAAATATAAATATGTATTTATATTTTATACATATACATATATGTATATATATGTATATGTCAAGCTCATCTACTAAATTTTAAAAAATCCCTCCAAAGTGTGGTAAATGTGGTAAATGGTAAATTACTTGAAGGTAATTCCTTTGTACATTCTCAACTATATGGACTTCCTATCTCTTTTATGTTTCTTTTCTCTCTGAGAAGATTCTGGGTGCTAAATATTTCCTGAATCAGAGATTCTTCCCAAAGTCTGCTTTGGCTCACTCTTAACTTTGTATCAGTTATAAAGATCTGCTTATCATAAATCTTTTATCACCTCCCTCTGTGTTTTTAGTTTACTGCGAGAGGAAGATTCAGAGATCAGGAATCATACAGTGTCATTCTAACTGCTATTTCTTCACTGAAAACAAAATCTTCTGAAAAATCACTTAATATTTATTTGTTTGCACATGTAATGCCTCATTTCAGGGGAGGAAGGTACTTGGTGTATACTAGTGGTCACCCCTTGTTATTCACTAAAAATTAAAAAATATTTTAAGATCCTTACTCATGGAATTTCCTCTCTAATTGGGCTATTGTAAAACTCTTTAATGCAATCTGTATTAAAATAACATGTGAGGCGAGGAAGAAGGAATGCTTTAGGAGGAAAATAAGCTACTTTAGTATATTCAACCCATATGCACCTAAGGAAATCTGAATTCAACAAATTGGTATTACCCCACAAAAGATCTAAAGAGACACTTCTCCAAGGAAGAAATACAAATGACCAACAAATAAAAATGTTCAATATCCTTAATAATCAGGGAGAAAAAATGTTCTCCTTGATTATTGAAAGAAATGTTCAATATCCTTAATAATCAGGGAGATGCAAATCAAAACCATACTGAAATTTCATCTCTCCCCAGTCACAGTGGCAATCAACAAAAATATAAGTAACAATTATTGCTGGTGAGGATGTGGAGAAAAAGGTACATTCATATATTGTTGGTGGGCTGAAAATTAGTACAACCACTCTGGGAAGCAGTATGACAATTCCTCAAAATACGAGGAATGAATCTACCACATGACCCATATCCTACTCCTTGTATTTATCTAAAAGAACTAAAATCAGCATACTATCGTGATATAGCCACCACAATGTTATGGCAGCACAATGCACAATAGCCAAGGAATGGAATCAGCCTAGGTGCCAATCAATAGATGCATGAATAAAGAAAATATAGCATATATACACAATAGAGTTCTACTCAGCCATAAAGAAGAACGAAATTATGTCATTTGCTGGTAAATTGGAAGAACATCATGCTAAGTGAAATGAACCAAACTCAAAAAGTCAAGGGTCAAATGCTTTCTCTCATATGTGGAAGCAAGCAAGAAAAATATAAAAAAATAAAAGGGAGTCTATGAAGATAGGAGGGAGGGAGACAGAATAGAACAGCAATAGAAGAAGTCAGAGATTCCAAGTGGGAGGAAGACTTACTGCAAGGGGCCACATGTGTGGACTACAGAGAAGCTTCTAGGAGTCAAGCAGGGCCTACTGCAGACATTTAAGAAGGAATTGAAGATTGCAGTCTTACAACCTATGGGAACCAAAATCAACCAACAACAAAAATGAGCAAGGAAAGCAGCCCTGTGATACCCTTTAGCCTGATGACTTGCATCAGATTTCTGATCTATGGAAGCTCTAAGGTAATTAAGTTATGTCCTTCAGTTTATGCTAATTCTTTTTTTATGGGTAAAAGAATTAAAGAATTCACCCATTTCTCTTTTCCTCCAATGTAATTCCTTAGTGTGGATGATGTCTTGAATATGCTCTTCATGTTTGTTGGACAGCATGCCTTGGAGGAACCATTATTAAAGGGACTAAAGTTTTCCCAATACAGGATAATTTCATACAAAATGTTTATTTCCTTTAAATACACTTCATAGATGAACCTGAATTCCCTTACCATAACAAATTTTTATGACATTCCCTCTTTGATGATTTTATTCAAGCAGTTTTCTAAAGTCCAACATCAAAACTGCATGAGGGACTTGTTAACACATACATTTCTGGGTCCCACCCCAGAGTTTTTAATCCATTAAATGCTATTGTTTGGACATTGGTTGAGTGGGTTTCCCAAAGTATCATATGTGTGACAAACTCCCCAGTGTGATAACGTGGGAGGTTTGGGAACCTTTAAGAAGTGACTCCTAATGGATTAGGCCAATTCAAGCACTGCCCTGGGAAAAGATTAAGGTAGTTCTTATGGCATTTAAAACAATGCACGTGAAAGTGCATTGTTATATAAATAAGGAGACTGGTGCCTCCTCTCTCTCAGCCTTCCTGTCTCATCCTGTCCCCTTTTCGTCATATTCATGCTATCGTCATGATGCCATCTGCCATGTTACAACACAGCTATGGGGATTATCACCAGAGCTGTTGCCATATGGTGTAGACTGCAGCTTCCAAAACTCTTAGCTAAATAAAACTCTACAGTAGTTAGGGTTTACTAGAGGAACAGAACCAAAAAGATTTTATATATATATATATATTATATAAAATATATATAATATACATTACATTTAACATATGTAGTTATAAAAGGGAATTTATTAGTTTGACTTATAAAATCAGTAGCTGGATAACCTTAAATGGCTATATGCTTACCAAAGAGCCTAAGGAATGAATAGTTTCTCTAAGAGGTTGGAGCCTCAGGAAAAAAGGGACTAATCATGCAACCCCAGACTGAGACCAAGAGCCTGGAAGGTCCTGGAGAATCACTGGTGAAAGTCCAAATTGGAAGACTGAAGATGTAGTCTTATGTCAGTGGGCAATGACAGCAGCAATAGATGCACTTGCTCGGGAAGAATAAAGTTTGCATGCACTGTGACTTTCGTCTTCTTTTGTTTTTTGCTCCATTTGGGCCCCCAGCCTATTGGACAGTGCTGCTCACATTCAGGGCAGGGTTCTCCTTTTGGTTTTCTGTCCCACATGCCAATCATCTCTGGAAATACCCTCAACAGACACACCCAGAATTTTATTCATCCTAGGTGTTTCCTAGGAGTCTCTCAATCCAGCCAAGTTGACAATTCAGATTAATCACTACAACCTCTTTCCTTTACAAAGTACCCAGTTTTAGGTATTTCAGCAACAGAAAACTTATCATTACAAGTGTGATGCAGGGTCAGACATGAATCATCATCATCATCATCATCATCATCATCATCAAGAGACTACTTATGGATATTTGTTTTTAAATCTAGAATTAAGGTAATTCAAAGGTCATGTCTGACAAGTTTTAAAGTGATGCTAATACTGCTGTTTAGGTGAACATACTTTGGGAACTGCTATTTACTAAAGTCAAATGACACTTTAATTCATAAAATATTAATCCCTTTTATTTCTGCTCCTTTTAAACCTATTTTCACATAAACATTCACCTAAGCATATACCCCTCCATAAGAGAGTAAGAAAAGTAAAAAGATATTTCAGTAAATTTTTCTTATAATAACATGTTATTGAAATTATTTGGAGATTAATGTGTTACTATTTCTCAATGAGAGTGCTGTTGGTATCTGCAGTGAGACAATTCTTTATTGTATTTAATTTTAACATTTGCTTCTTGATTGAGGAATTTACTACTTCTGGCTCTTGTCCACAAAGTGCTCAGAGAATTCATCAGTCTGTGTGATAACCAACAGTGTCCCCACACATTGCTAGATGTCGCTGTAGAGGGTGTGCAACACTAATTGAAAGTCATAAATCTGTGTTATTCAAGTTTCCATGCTATTCTTCCCTATATTAGTAAGGATTTTCAAATTTTGTTCTCATGTTTTATTCATACCTTCTAGTTATTCTAAATATTTTAATTAATAGAATATATTACTGAATTAACTCCCCGAGGCCACAATCAAGAAGAATATGTAGCTGGATACCAGGAATTGGCTCACTTAAAAATGCATTCTATCCTCTTTCAAGTGCTGGAAAGTAAAGGCCACATTTGGCAGACCCCCCGAGGTTCCCTATACGATTTAATTTCCACCAGTGAGATGCATCATCATGACCTAGAATTAGAAGAGAGGCATACATGAAGAGGAGCTAAGCAGGAATTATTCATTTTATTTATGCATATTATAGCAATAGTGATATGTTTTGGAGCCAGAAATTTTAGAAATTGCTTCCTAATTTACTAGTCAACTTCCTTATTCCATAGGTTCCCAGCATTTCTGAGTCAAAAGACTCCTGAGAAACCTAGTTCTTATGTGGGGCTTTGGGATCCTATCCTGGAAACCATATGACTTTAGGATTTATCACTCAAATGTATGCCTTCAGTCTATTTCATTAGCATTCAGCCAACTTGTATAAGCCTTTAAATAGCCAGAAATAACCTACCTGGTATTCAAATTAGCTAGTGTGGAGTCTGCCTCTACAACTGAACTCCTCTCAATGCAGAATACAAGTAGAACTAAATAATAATCAAAAGGCTACTTATGGATATATTTTTTTAAATCTAGAATTAAGGTAACTCAAAGGTAATTAGGAGAGAGGGGAAAAATGGCAGATTAGAGAAAATCTCTCTCCTGGTCGCTCCAGGGCGTTAAACTAAGATCTCATACAGCTACTCAACAAAGTGAGAAAGGGGATCTTCTCTGGGAAATCACTCTGGACTTTTGAAACATGGAGAATCAGAACAAAATAAAAGAGATCCCCAGGGCTATTGTGGAGCCATACTTCAATTAAAGGAAATCTCAATTTTGGGAGGTCTGAGATATGTGTAGATATAGAGAGATCAACGTTCAAAGTCACTGTACTACTAACCTAAAAGGTATTTTGTGCAACAATATTGTGCGGAGGGGAAGGGGAGGAAAACATATCTCCTGTCTCTTGGCTACCAGGGAAATCAGAGGAAAGAACAATTTTGTAACTCCAGCACAGAGGAAGCGCAGCCTGGGGACAAGGTTCCTGACAGCTGTCCCTGGCCAGAAGAATAGCTTTGGCAAACCTACAACACAAGGAACACTGTGTGTCTGAGAGGCCATAAGACAAGCAAAAGTGGAGCAGGGTTTTTATAGGAGAAAATACACTGGGCTTCTCCTCTCCCCCTCCAGAATGGCCACTTATAAGAATGGCTACTTGGAAGTAGGGCTGGAAAGGCTCACTAGGCAGAGAGTTTGAAAGGGTAGGGAGGAACTCATTGAGTTTGGAGTCTGAAGTCTAGAGTCCTAGAAACCCGCAGTTCAGGAAGTGTCTGAGGGGAACAAGAATTGATCCCTCCACCACAGGAGTGAAACCCAGGGGTTTTTCCTATGGGAGAGTCTTCCAGCATGGCACAGCATCTCCTTGGCCAGGGAGGTCACCAATTTAAAATCTTCAGACCAATCCAAGGAAGAGCTTGGAAACTAACAAAGCCTAAACACTGCCCTCAAGAGTTGTGACCATGGGATCTCCCATCACTCCAGCAACCCCAACTATCATGGACTGAGAAGAATATTTGGAACTCCAATGAAAATAATTCCTTAATTTTTCAGCAAGATCTTCTGCTTTATTTTATTTTTAATTTTCACTTTTTTTATTTTTCTGTTTACTGTGCAGTTGTGTCCTGAATGGTTCATGCTAACGTATACATATTCAGACCTGTCTTTGTTTGTTTGTTTGTTTCTCATTCTTAACATTTTTCTGAGGCAGTTATTACTCATAGATCAATAGTTTGAGGACTAAGATGTTTAATTAGAATATAACAGTTTTGTTTTTGTACTCATTTTTATTTTCATTACTAATTTTAAATTTTTTATTCTATACACTTTTTCTCTCACTTATGATTCCCTTGACCCCTTTTCTTCTGCTAACAGCCAACCTTTACTGGTCTCTCTGTAACTCATCCTTTAGTTTCTTTCTTCTTCTGTTAGCTCTCCCATTTCCTAAAAAATTTGCATCCTACATTACTTCTTTTCTATCCCTATTCAAACCTTAAAATTATAAATCCATAGGTAAACTTACTGTACTGACCATGGGCAATAACTGAACATATCATGTCTGTTTATTGTGACAATTAACATAGTAGATACCAAAGAAGGAACTATTTGGTTTGATGCTGTAAATTGTTTGCATTGGTTGTTGTTATTATCTATCTCCCTGTAATCCGTGAGGTATAGGAAATCTTCAGAGCTCTATAAATCCACAGGATAGAAACGCTTTGCCTCAAAATCATACTGTCAAATGTGTACACACACAAACAACATGAAAAAGTAAGGGAACAAATTGTCTCAAACAGACCAATATACTTCAATAATAGAATCCATTGACAACACAGTAGAAGAAATAACAGAGGAGGATTTAGAATGTTCATAGTTAAATTGATTTGCAAGGTAAAAGATGATGTAAGGGAGAAAATACAGGAAGCAAAAGATCACTCTAGTAAAGATAGAGATTCTGAAAACAAACAAACAGAAATCCTCAAAATGAAGAAATCAGTAAACCAAATTAAAAATTAATTGGCAGGCAGCTGGGCACGGTAGTGCATGCCTGTAATCCCAACACTTTGGGAGGCTGAGACAGGAGAATTGCAGATTTCAAAGCCAGCCTCAGCAACGGTGAGGTACTAAGCAACTCATTGAGACCCTGTCTCTAAATAAAAAACGTGAAATATGGCTGGGGATGTGGCTCAGTGGTCAAGTACCTCTAGGATTAATCCCTGGTACAAAAAAAGAAAAGAAAAGAAAATTCATTGGAAGGCATCACTAACAGATTGGACCAATTGGAAGACAGAGTGTCAGACAAGGAAGACAAAATATATAATCTAGAAAATAAAGTTGACTGTGGAGAAAGATGTTAAAAGAACATGAACAAAACTTCCAAGAAATATGGGATACCATGAAAAGACCAAATTTAAGATTTATCAGTATAGAAGGCAACTCAGAGATGTAAACCAAATGTATGCACAGTTTTTTCAGTGAAATAATATCCAAAAATTTCCATAAACGTAAGAATGAAATGAAAAACTAAATACAGGAGGCTTGCAGGATCCTAAATATAAAAAATTACAACAGACTCACACCAAGGCACATTATTATGAAAATGCCCAACATATTGAAAAGGGATAGAATTAACAACTGCCAGAGAAAAATGTGAGATTGCTTTAAAAGGAAAGCAATATGAATATGATCTGATTTCTCAACCCAGGACCTGGAAGCTAGGAGGTCATGGAATAAGATATACCAAGCTCTTCAAGTAAATTGATATCAACCAAGAATATTATAACCTGCAAAATTAAGCTTCTGATTTGAAGATGAAATAAAAACTTTCCATGACAAATAAAAGTTAAAAGAATGCACAACTAGAAAGCCTGCACTAGAGAATATTCTCAACAAAATATTTCATGAAGAAATGAAAAATAAAAGTGAAAAACAGCAAAAAGAGGAACTACACTAAAGGAAAAGTCAATGAAAGGAGACACTAATTCAAATTAAATATCATAAATAAATCAAAATGACAGGGAATAAAATCATTTCTCAGTAATAACATTGAATTTCAATGGTGTAAACTCATCAATCAAAAGACATAGACTGGCAGATTATATTAAAAAATAAGAGCCAACAATATGCTGTCTCCAAGAGACTCACCTCATAGACAAAGACATCCATAGACTGAAGGTAAAAGGATGAGGAAAAAAAATATCATTCACATGGATCTTGAACATAAGCAGGGGTCTTTATTATCATATCAGATAAAGTGGACTTCAAGTCAAAGTTAGTCAGAAGGGACCAAGAAGTTCATTTCATACTGCTTAAGAAAATAATATATCAATGAGACATAACAATCTTAAATATTTATGCCACAAATAATGGAACACATACATACATACAACAAACCCTTCACAAGTTCAAGAATAAAATAGACCACAACAAAATAATACTGGGTGACATTAACACATCTCTCTCACTTGATAGATCTTGCAAATAAATAAGTAAATAAACTAAACAAGGAAACTATAGAACTAAGTAATACAATCAATAGTTTAGACTTAACATAGACTATTTCATCCATCAATGATCAAATACACTTTCTTCTCAACAGCACATGGATACTCCTCTAAATAAACCATATCTTAGACCACAAAGCAACACATAGTGAATACAAAAAATAGAGGTAATACCTTGCATTCTGTCAGATCATAATGAAATGAAATTAGAAATCAGATATGACTAAAAAAATAGAAGCTACTCTAACATGTGGAGACTAAATAATACACTATTGAATGAACAATGGATAGCAAAAGTAATCAGGGATGAAATGAAAAATACTTAGAAGTAAATGATAATAGTAAATAAAATCAAAGTCTCTGGGACACTATGAGGGTAGTTCTAAGAGCAGAGATCATTGCACTGAGCTCATTCATCAAAAGAATAGAAAATCACCAAATAAATAACCTAACATTACATCTTAAAGCCCTTGAAAAAGAAGAACAAATCAACACAAAAACAGTAGAAAACAGGAAATAATTAAAAACCAACCTGAAATTAATAAAATTGAAACAAAAGTAGCCATTTAAAAGATTGACAAAACAAAAATTTGATTATTTGAAAAAATAAGTAAAAATGACAAAACTTAACTAGGCTAATGAAAAGAAAGAGAGAGAAAAGTCAAATTACTAACATTAAAAACAAACATGGACATATCACCATTGACACCACTGAAATACAGAAGATAATCAGAAACTACTTTGAAGATCTATACTCCAATAAAATAGAAAATCATGAAGGCATTGACAAATTTCTAGGGACATATGACCTACACAAATTGAATCAGAAAGACACACAATTTCATGCAATGAAATTTAAGATGCCATCAATAGGCTAACAACAAAGAAAAGCTCAGGACCAGATGGCTTCTCAGCTGAGTTCTACAAGACCTTCAAAGAAGAACTAACACCAATCCTCCTCAAATTATCCCATGAAATAGAAAAGGAGAGATCCCTTCCAAATTTATTCTATGAAGCTAGTATCATCCTGACCTCAAACCCAGACAAAGACACATCAAGGAAACTTCAGACCAATAGACCTGATGAATATAGATGCAAAAATTCTTAATAAAACACTGGCAAATTGCATACAAAAACATATTAAAAAGATAGTGCACCATGATAACTGGGGTTCGTTCAAGGGATACAAGACTAGTTCAACATATGGAAAACAATAAATGTAATTCATCACATCAATAGATTTAAGGGTAAGGATCATATGATTATCTTAATAGGTGCAGAAAAAGCATTTGAAAAAATGCAGCATCCATTCATGTTCAAAACACAAGAAAAGCTAGGGGTAGTAGGAATATACCTCAGCATTGTAAAAGCTATATATGCTAAAACCAAGGCCGACAACATTCTAAATGGAGAAAAATTGAAAGCATTCCCTTTAAAACCTGGAACAAGAAAGGATGCCCTCTTTCACCCCTCTTATTTAACATTTTACTGGAAAACCTAGCCAGAGTAATTAGCCAAAAGAAAGAAATCAAAGGATATGAATAGGAAAAGAGGAGCTCAAACTATCACTATTTGCCAAGGACATGATTCTATACTTAGAAGACCCAAAAAGTTCCACCAGAGAGCTTCTGGAACTCATAAATGAATTCAGCAAAGTAGCAGTATATAAAATTAACACCCATAAATCAATCTCATACTTATACACCAACGACAAATCAGCTGAAAGAGAAATCAGGAAAACTATCCCATTCACAATAGCCTCAAAAAATAAAAAATTAAGAGTAATGTTTGAGAGAGTGCCAACCCACTGGAGACCAGAGGGCCTGCCCTAGTGCATACCCTGACCTGCCGGAGGGCCCACCCCAGCTTTCGTCCTGCCTCAGTGGAGGGCCCAACCTGCACTGCGCTGAGTGGAGAGGATGATCCACCTATGCTGCAGCTCCATATCTACCAATGTGTGACTCCCTCAGACCTCATGAGACACTTCAGCCACTGCCATAGCCCTCCCCACATGGTAGCCTCCACTGTGTGACAATGGATAGGGTAGCCTGGGGCAAAGCCCACCCTTTCAGGCCCATCTCTGAAGGTGGTCACCTTCATCTTGGGACACCTTCACCACCATCTTTGGTTACCTAAGCTGTCAAATCTGCCATCTTTAATTGGGGCAGCTTCTATTTTGGGACACTGACTGGGGCCTAGAAGCCCAACATCAAGGTACCCATAGTTTGATGTTACTATTACCACAAACTAAGGACATGGATACTTCTATCTAGTACAACAACCAGGACCTGAAAGACCATCAACAAGATCCCTGCAGGTCTGGTTACATCAGAGGTATTCCTACTAGGTGTGCTAATAGACAGCATCTTGTTGCAGAGGGAAAAGAGACCCTTGTATGGGGTGACCTCTTTCTTTCTTTTCTTCTGCTACCAACTTCTTTTTATTCTCCTTCCACTTTTCCTATAATCTAATACCTCTATAGTCTCACATCCTACCTCATAGAACATCACATTCTACATCTACCCATTCTCTCTCTGTCCACCATCAGAAACTATAAACCCTTATGCAAACCTATTTGTCTATATTGTAGATGATAGTTGAACACATCATTTCTGTTTATAGTGACAAAATTGTATTGTCTAAGTAGGAGCTATTTGATTTAAGGCTGCATATTATTTGCATTGGGAATTGTAAATATTGATCTCCCCCTTAAAGGCAAGGTTTTGGTAACCTGCAGGGACACTACAAGATTATAGGGTAGAAACTGTAATACTTTGGAACCACAATTCAAGAGAGGAAGACACATAGACAACATGAAAAAAACAAGAGATGAATGTGTCCAAACAATCCAAAATGCTACAATGACAGAATAATTTGACAGCAGAGTAGATAAAATGTCAGAGAAGGAGATCAGAATGTATATAATTAAAATAATCTGTAAATCAAAGAATGACATAAGAGCAAATACAAGCAGCAATTAATCACTCCAAAAAAGCAGTAAGAGAGCAAATACAGGTAGAAATGATTACTTCAAGAAAGAGATAGAGATTCTGAAAACAACAACAACAACAACAAAAACAGAAATCCTTGAAATGAAAGAAACAATAAATCAAAAAACAAACAACAACAACAAAAACTTAATAGAAAGCTTCACCAACAGACCAGATCACTTGGAAGACAGAACCTCAGCCAATAAAGACAAAATATTCATCTTGAAAGTAAAGTTGATCACACAGTGAAGATGGTAAGAAACCACGAACAGAACATCCAATAATGATTAGATAGCATCAAAATACCAAATCAAAGATTTATCAGGACAGAGGAAGGCACAGAGATTGAAACCAAAGGAATACACAATCTCTTCAATTAAATAGTATCAGAAAATTTCCCAAACATGAAGAATGAATTGGAAAATCAAATACAAGAGGCTTACAGGATACACAAAACCTATTTTAACCAGGAACACAAAACCTATTTTAATAATAACCCTGAATGTCAATGGCATAAACGTATCAATTAAAAGACATAGATTGGCAGATTGGATTTTAAAAAAGGATTCAACAATATGCTGCCTTCAAGAGACTCATCTCACAGAAAAAAACATCCACAGACTGAAGGTGGAAAAACATCACTCACATGGATCACGTAAAAAGCACCGGTTTCCATCCTTATATCAGATAAAGTGTGCTTCAAACCAAAGTTAGTGAGAAAGTATGAAGTATTCTGTATTCCAAGTGATCTGGTCTGTTGGTGAAGCTTTCTATTAAGTTTTTTTTTTTTTTTTTTTTGGTTTATTGTTTCCTTCGTTTCAAGGATTTCTGTTTTTGTTGTTGTTGTTGTTGTTTTCAGTAAACAGTATGATTCATACTGCTTAAGGGAATCATACATCAACAAGACATAACAATCATAAATATCTGTGCTCCAAACAATGGAGCATCTATGTATATCAAATAAACCCTTCTCAACTTCAAGAATCAAATAGATCACAACACAATAATACTCGGTGACTTTAATATACCCCTTTCACCACTATATAGATCTTCCAAACAAAAATTAAACAAAGAAACTCTAGAACTCAAAAATACAATCAATAATTAAGACTTAACAGACATATATAGAATATTCCATCCGTCAATGAGCGAATACATTTTTTTTCTCAGCAGCACATGGATCCTCTAAAATAGAACATACGTTATGCCACAAAGAAAGTCTTAGAAAATACCAAAAAAAAAAAAAGAAAAAAAGAGAGAGAGAGAGAGAGAATGAGAGAGAGACAGATATACTACCCTGCATTCTATCTGACCATAATTGAATGAAATTAGGAATTAATTAAAAAAACAGAATTTACTCAAACACTTTGAGACAAAATAATATGCTATTGAATTTTGCATGGTTAACAGAAAACATTGGGGAGTAATTAAAAAAAACTTAGAAGTAAATGGAAACTCTGATACAACATATCAAAATCTCTGTGACAGTATAAAGGCAGTTCTAAAAGGAAAGTTCATCGTATTCAGCTCATTCATTAAAAGAATAAGAAGTCAACAATAAATGACCTGATATTACATCTTTTTTTTTATTCCTAGAAAAAGAGGAAAAAATCAACTCCAAAACTAGTGGAAGACAAGAAATAATTAAAATCAGAGCTAAAATCAATTAAATTGAATCAATTGAAAAAACAAAAAGTTGATTTTTTGAAATAAATAAATAAAATTTATAAACTTTTAGCTACCCTAATAAATAAATTACCAAAATTCATGATGAAAAAGGAAATATCATGAAAGACACTGTTGAAACACAGAAGAAATTAGAAACTGTAATGAAAATTTATATTCTAGTAAAATAGAAAATATCACAGACACTAACAAATTTATAGAGTCATATGATCTGCCCAAATTAAATGAGAATGTCATACACAATTTAAACAGATCCAATTCAAGGCATGAAATAGAAGACACCATCAAAAGCTTAACCAAAAAATGCCTAAGACCAGATGGATTCTCAGCCATGTTCTACAAGACCTTCAAGAAGAACTAATACTAATACTCCTCAAATTATTCTACGAAATAGAAAAGGAAGGAACACTTCCAAAGGAACACTTCCATGAAACTAATATCAGCCTGATACCAAAACCAGAAAAAAAGATACATCAAGGAATGGAAACTTCAGACCAACAGCCCTGATGAACATGCAAAAATTCTCAATAAAATCTGGCAAATTTTATACAACATACTAAAAAGGTAGTGCATCATGATCAACTGAGGTTCATTCCAAGGATGCAAATTTGGTTCAACACACAGAAATCAATAAATGTAATAAATCGCATCAATAGATTTAAAAATAAGAATCATATGATTATATCCATAAGTGCAGAGAAAGCATTTGATGTTCAAAATATTAGAAAAACTAGGGATAGTAGGAACATACCTCAACTTTGTAAAAGCTATCTATGCTATACCCAAGGCCAACATCATTCTCAATGGAGAAAAATTAGAAATATTCCCTCTAAAAACTGGAACAAGACAGAGATGCCCTCTTTCACCCACTTTTATTCAACATAATACTTGAAACTCTAGCCAGAGCAATTAGACATAAGAAATTAAAGGTATACAAATAGGAATAGAAGAACTCAAACCATCACTATTTGCTGATGACATGAGTCTATACTTACAGGATCCAAAAAATTCCACCAAAAACTTCTAGAATTAATAAATGAATTCAGCAAAGTAGCACGAAATAAAGTCAATACCCAGAAATCAAATGCATTTCTATATATCAGGGACGAATCCTCTGAAAGAGAAATTAGGAAAACTTCCCCATTTGCAATAGCCTAAATAAAAAGTACTTGGGAATAAATTTAACAAAAGAGGTGAAAGATCTCTACAATGAAAACTGCAGAACACTAAAGAAAGAAAGTGAAGAAGACCTTAGAAGTTGGAAAGATCTCCCATACTCTTGGATAGCCAGAATTAATATTGTGAAAATGGCCATATATGAAAATGTGATTACAATTAAAATCCCAATGTCATTCCTCATTGAAATAGAAAAAAGCAATCATAAAATTCATTTAGAAAAATAAGAGACCCAGAATAGCCAAAGCAATCCTTACCAAGAAAAGTGAAGCAGGAGACATCACAATACCAGACCTTAAACTATACTAAAGAGCTATAGTAACAAAACCAGCATGGTATTGGTACCAAAACAGATATGTAGATCAATGGTACAGAACAGAAGACACAGAGACAAACCCACATAAATACAGTTATCTCATACTAGACAGATGCCAAAAACGTACATTGGAGAAAAGATAGCCTCTTTAACAAATGATGCTGAGAAAACTGGAAATCCACATGCAGCAAAATGAAATCAAACCCTTATCTCTCACCAGCACAAAACTCAACTCAAAGTGGATCAAGGATTTAGGAATTAGACCAGAGACCCTACAACTAATGGAAAAAAAGTCAGCCTAAATCTTCATTATGTTGGATTAGGCCCCGACTCACTTAACAGAATCCCTGGAGTAGAAGAATGAATAAAGAGTCTGTGGCATATATACACAATGGAATATTACTCAGTAATAAAAGAGAATAAAATTATGGCATTTGCTGGTAAATGCATGGAGTTGGAGAATATAAGGCTAAACAAAATAAGCCAACCCCCCAAAGCTGAAGACCAAATATTTTCTCTGATGAGTGTGTGCTGATCCATAATGGGGGTGGGGGGTATGGGTTAAATGGATTGGGCAAAGGGGAGGGACCATGGGGGTAGAAAAGATGGTGGAATGAGATGGACATCATTACCCTAGGTACAGGTATGATTGCATGAATGATTTGACTCTACTTTGTGTATAATCAGAGAAGTGAAAAATTGGACTACATTTATGTACAGTGAATCAAAGAACATTCTGCTGTCATGCATAACTAATTAGAACAAAAAAAAAACCAGAACCTCCCCCGAAAAATCCAACATTTGGGATTCAATCTAACAAAACAAGTGAGAGACGACCTGTATGATACAAACTACAGAGCACTATGAAAGAAATTAAAGACCTTAAAAGATAGAAATTTCCCCCATGATCTTGGATTGGCAGAATTAATTTTGTTAAAATGGCCATACTATCAAAAGCACTATACAGATTTAATATAATTCCTATATGGTTCTGATGACATTCTTCACAAAAATAGAAAAAACAGTCATGAAATTCATTTAGAAAAATAAGATGCCTATCATAGCTAAAGGAATGCTCATCAAGAAAAGTGAAGCAGGCGGCATCACAATATCAGACTTTAAATTATACTGAACAGCTATAGTAACAAAAATGTTATGGTATTGGTACCAAAACAGATAGGAAGACCAATGGAACAGATTAGAAGATACAGAGTCATAACCACATAAATACAATTATCTCATACTAGACAAAGGAACCATAAACATACATTGGAGAAAAGACAGTATCTTCAACAAATGGTGCTGGGGAAACTGGAGATCCATATGTGGTAGAATAAAATTGATTCTCTCTTTCTCACTCTGCACAAAACTCAATTCAAGGTGGGTTAAGGACGTGGGCATTAGAAGAGAGACTCTACACCTACTAGAAGAAAAATGTGGCCCAACTCCACACCATTCTGGCTTAGGAATAGACTTCCTCAATAAGACTCCTAAAGTGCAAGAAGTAAAATCAAGAATCAATAAATGCGATGGTATGAAACCAAAAAACTTCTTCAAGAAAAAGGAAATTATCAAGAATGTGAAGAGAGAGCCTACAGAATGGGAGGAAATCTTTGCCACCTGCACCTCAGATAGAGCTTTAATCTCCAGTATACACAAAGAACTCAAATAACACCAAAACAAAAACAAATACAAAAACAAAACAAAACAAAACAAATAACCCAATCAACAAATGTGCAAAGAAACCAACAGACACTTTACATAAGAAGAAATACAAATGGTCAACAAATATATGAAATAATGTTGAACATTTCTAGCAATTAGAGAAATGCAAATCAAAACTACATTGAGATTCCATCTCACACCAGTTAGAATGAGAATTATCAAGAATTCAAGAAACAATAAATGTTGGTGATGATGTGGGGAAAGAAGTTCTCTTATCCATTGTTACTAGGGCTCCAAATTGGTGCAACCACTCTAGAAAGAACTATGGAGATTCCTTAGAAACTTGGAATGGAAACACCATTTGGCCTTGTTGTCCCAATCCTCATTTTATATCCAAAGGAATTAAAATCAGCAAACTATAGTGATGCAACCACTTCAATGTTTATAGCAACTTAATTCACAAGAGCCAAGCTATGGAACCAACATAGCAGGCCCACAACAGATGAATCACGAAGAAAATGTGGCATAGATACACAAGGGCATATTACTCACCCATGAAGAAGAATGAAATTATGGCACTTGCTGTTAAATGGATGGAACTAGAAAATATCAGGTTAATTGAAATAAGCCAGTCTCCTCAAGCCAAAGGCAGATTGTTCTCTCTGATATGTGTGTCTCCCACAACAAGGGAGGGGAAGACTGGAGGTTCACTGGACTGAAGGGGATTGAAGGGAAGGGAGAGGGGATAGTAATAGGAATGTTATGGTTTGGATGTGAGGTGTCCCCCAAAAGCTCACATGTGAGACAATGCAAAAAGGTTTGGAGAAATGATTGGGTCATAGCCTTAATCTAATGAGCAGATTAATCCTTGATGGGATTAACTGAGTGGTTCGGACAAAAAAGTTAGTACAGGTATATATTTTTTTTTCTTGATAGAAATCTAGTGAAGTCGTCCAGACAAGAATAAAGAATATTTGGCTATCAATAGGGTTTGCTGAGATGTGGATATGGTTTGAGTGTGTTCTCCAAGGGTCATGTGCTGGAAGCTTGGTCCTTGGTGTTTCATTATGAGAGGTGACAGGGCCTATTATAGGTGGGGTCTGGTGGAAGGTTCTTTATCATTGGGGGTGTGCCCTCAACAGGGATTAATGCAGTTTCTGTGGGACCCTGGGTAGTTCTAGTCCATCTTTCTGACTTCCTTTCTCATCAGGTATTCTTCCCTCTCATAGGCACTGTTGCCTTGATGCCATCTCCCATGCAGTGACAGAGCTGGGGAACCCTTCCCAGCAACAGTATCATCCTGTTTGCACTCTCAGTCTCCAAAACTATAAATAAACCTCTTTGATTATGAAGTATATAGCTTCAGGTATTTCTTTATAGTGACAGAAAATGACTAATACTGGGTTGGAATGATAAATAGACACAAGAGTTTTCATCTTCGTGGATTCCTTTCTCATTATTCTTCCTCTACACTAAACTGTCAAAATGGAAGAAATTCTGTCATTAAAGAATGACCTATCGGACTTTGCAGGCCTTTTAGACAAGATGCATTTTTCATCACAATTTAAAACTATTCAGATAGAATTGACCACTTTTTATTAGTAGCCTTCATTATTGAAGCATATGGAAGAAAACAGCTTGATTCCATGTCTGGATCAATAGGTCCACTGAACTTAATCATTAAAATAAATCTTGATGCCAGAGATAACTATGAGAACCTAGCCAGCCCCACCTGCCTTGACTGAAAACAGCTGCGTACCCAACAGTCACAGCCACAAACCCCAGCCCTTGTGAATGCAAAGAAATTCTGGTCAGGTTATCAAACATTCCCAACATTTTAACACTGGCTTACTAGCCAATCTTATCCAGTGTTAAATGGTCAGGATTACATTATGATGACATCTGGTTTTCCCTTATAATCCTAAACACAAAATCTAATACTGGCTGTTCTATAGAGGGGCAGCACCAGGAAAGAATTAAATAATCATGTTAACTCTATTACTTTTTCATTGCAACTTTTGTATACTTATTTTTACTAATGGTTTGAACTATTTACTTAAAATACACACAACTCTTGATTTCTTACTGTACCTTTTTCTTATTTTATACATGTATACATAATACAGAGATAAACAAATGGGAAACCTTTATGTATAGCAGATCTCTGAAAAAAATTGAAGCTTGTAAATGTACATTGCTAAAATATAAACTGAATTGAATATGATATATCATGGTAAAATCTCTGTAGATATTTCTGCAACTCATATTTTGGTCTTCCATCATTCCATCCACTCTTCAGATGTTGTTATAGTTCTTCTTCCATCTTTCTGTTTCTGGTCCATTTTGCTGTTTTAACCCCTTTTCTCTTTGTAGTGTTCCTTCCCTTTATTCTCTGCTTCACTCAGAGGCAAAACAAACAAGAACAATACTCCATTTTCTTATAATAGTCATTCCTCAGTGTCTGTGTGGGACTGGTTCTAGAATCCTTTCCTTACAGATATCAAAATTGGTGGATGCACAAACCCTTTACAAATACTGCTACTATTATTAATATTACTACTACCATTATTACTACTACCACAAAAATTGCATTTGCATGTAACCAACAAAATGAATCATTTCTAGATAACTTAAAAGGCTTAATACAATGTAAATGCTATGTAGGTAGTTGTTATACTATGTTGTTTAGAGAATAAGTAAGAAAAAGTGTACATGTTTGGTACAGATGCAATCATTGTAGGTCTAACTACACAATACACAATATGGAGTTGATTAAGTCTACTCTTCTTTGAATCTGCAGATATGGAATCTGTAGATGTGGAGGACCAATTATATTCAGTTATCCTCAGCCCCTACCCTCAAGTTTAGGATACCTTTGGCATCTTTTCAAAACTTATCTTAGAATTCTGAGATCTTCATCTTACATTCTTTGATAATTTGGTTTGGAGGTTTGCAAAGGGCTGGGGACCTTCCTTTATTGAGTTGGAAAGATTCAAGAAGGATGTAATATTTTCCAGTTACATTAAGATTTATCTCTGTTATTGATATTAGAAAAAATGTATGAATTATAATTGTATAGAAAGAAAGTAGATATTTCAAATTAAAGAATTCGGGAGAAAATATTTACCTAGAGGCTTTGTGTTGCAAGAAGCATCAAATTACCTTTAGCTAGTACTGGTCAACAAATAGTGAGTTATTTTATTATGCATCTTTTCAAAAGCAACTGAAATCAAATCCCCATATTATTCATGTAAATGTTTTAAGACATGTTTTCATACCAAGTAATTTATAAAGGGTATTAATACTTTATTTCTTATGCTCTAATGCTATTTATTTGCTATATAAGGTTAGGTTGTATTCTACTTTCTTATTTCAGCGTACCTATCACTGTCTGCCATCTCTCATGACTTACATTGTTGCCAAAATCATTTTCTGTTTTCTAATCACACAGCTTGACAGTCCGTCATTCTTCTCCACTTCACTGCCCCATTCCAACTGCATTTGGAATCCTCACAGATAATGAACATGAACCTAATAGACATGCTCCTCAAGTCTGGTAATGAGAAGAAAAAATTAAACTATTGCATTCATGAGTTGAAATTATTAACTGTGAATTTCTTCATTTGTCTCATTTAATGAGGTGATTCATATGCCAGCACATTCAAAACCATAACGTGCTATGTAAATGCAGGTTACTATTAACAGTAATAGTAAAAACAACAACCACCCTATCGCAACAACACTTTGACTTTCTCTTCCCCTTTATCATACACTTTGGAAGCTGATTGAGAAGATAAATATCATGAACTGTGATTTCAACCACTAATGCCTAGTGAAGAAGGAACTAATTAAACCTTACTTTGTTGGAAAAAAACATATTAGAAAAGGCATCTATTGATGATAGTTATTTAAAAGGATTTTCTAGATATGGGGAGTTACTTTTGATATGAAGCTGCATATGTGAATAAATCATAATACAATAGCTATTCACATGATGACGAGATTTACCTTAAGCTTATATTAAGTGGCTAGCTACCACAATTCATTTAAACTAAGTTTTCCTGTGCCAGAAACATTTGATTTTATTACATTTTCAGGGGAAAAAAAACCCTACAACCTGTAAAATAAAGGAGGGGAAAAACAAATGAATGTGGAAAAGGAACAAGTATTTATCTCAGAAATTTTGAGTTTGGTTCCAAATTTAGTGATAACTATTTAACAAAGTCATTGGCAGGGATTGGTAGAAAGGAGGGATTTGGGAGTGGAAGTTTGCCAAAAAATGGAGTGTCAGGAATAAAAAGTGTCAATGCCTGCAACCGTCATCTACTAGGGGAACCTCCGGAAGGCAAAGTGTCTGGCTAAGAATGGTGACACCATCGTAAATAGTGATCCTTCATTTTCCTAAACCAATCAGTAATTTTCATAAAACCTGTTTTGTTGTGTTGCAAAACAGAACAGTTCAACATTTGTAAGGTGATCTAATGTGTTCTATTAAGACTTTTACTGGAATATATTTGACTATTCTTTAATTCATTAGTTGTCTAGGCCAGACTCTCTTTTTTAAGGAATATGTATAACAGTTATGCCAACTCCTATAGACAAGTTAAAATGGAAAACATAAAACAAATCCAAAAATACTGTTTGAGAGGAAAATATCTGACCAATAGTCTAGCTGTAAGGCTTTCATGGTTCTGAGTAAGCAGCTCTTTGATTTTCTTTGCCTCTTTCTGGATGATTTTGCTGCTTGTTTTGCCAACATATTATTTCAGTTTCAGCTGAGTTTTAGGTACATGTCATTTCCTGTCATCTTCCCTATTACTCCCCTTGATCCTTAAATTTACTCTGGAATGTTGTGGATACTAATTAATATGAATATTCTTGGTCTAATCATCTCTAGCATGTCAGGACTTCTTTATTTTTATCATCTTTTCAAGTTCAGATATGCTCAGTTCTTTTGAAAATGAATTGTTTTCAGTGGCATATAAAATTGTAATATAAAAACCCAAAGGCATTAAGAAATAAACATAACGAGGTCAGGGGAGAAAATCAAGAAAGGGTAAATTCACATACAAATGCATGAAGTAATCAAATTGACAAGGATGCTTATGATAGTGTAATTGATGAACCACAATTTTACATTAATTTCCAGCAAAAAAGAATTATGGAAGAATAAAGGTAATTATGCATTAATGAAGACTATGATAATATGTTAACAATATTAGATAGCAGAAATAAAATTAAATTTTATAAAGGAAAATTCCAGAAATATGGCAGACAAAATGACAATATAAGCCAGCCAATTATTCCAAAAAATTTATATCTGTTAATATTTCTATTGTACTAAAATTTTGACTTTGGTTATAAAAATGGAAACATTAAAAAGAACATTTTATGATATAAATAAATTAGTCATTTATTTCTAGAAGTATTAAAATTTTCAATGCTTTTTATTATTTTGGTTTCTCTTATAAGCATTTATCTCAGCAAAACAATTTTGATAGAAGTTCACATATAGGGAACTAGTGATCCATAGAAATAGCTTCCTGCAGGTACAGACATTTATTTAACAGGGTCAGAGACTAAGATCTGAATCCAGTATTCCCTTTCCTTGTGTTAACTTCATCTCCTAAGTGACAACCTTATCTCAATCCTGGTGTGTTAATTTAAAATGATTTTCTTCAATTTACCTTTTATTTCTAATTGATTTTAAGATGAATTTATTCCAACATTGTCAGAATTTTCTCATTTTTTATCATGTAGGAAAAAAATCACTTTCAAATCTAATTTTTTTGTTATTGGAAATGGAATCAATAAAGATGAGTTACTTTAGCACTGCCTTTTGGCATTTCTCCTTTTCTCTTTCCAGAGGAGAGTAAGACATCATTTTCTGAAAGAGGTCAGTTGTAACTAGAAGTGGGTTGGTGATATGTAATTGGTTCTTTTAGTAATATAGTGGTCACTCTTCACACATGTTCTAACAAACAGTAAAGTTATTCATGCATTTGTGGGTACAGTCTCTTTCTTTACAGATTAGAATTGTGATGTAAAATTGACTTTTTAGGAACCTTGAAGAAAAGATTCCTGTTTGGTAAAATACAGACATAAGATAAATGAATAAAATATAGAAAAATGAGATATAGGTAACAAAGCTGATGAGACCAATGGCAGTTTTAATTATTAATAGGGTCCCTGATAAAATTTCATTTTAAAATGAGCTACTGATACAACTGCAATATATAATTTTTTAAGATTTCATACTAATAAAGTAGAAAAATTCAACAATGTTATATATTTTTGTGGAAACATGTAGAAATTAGAATTTGAAGTGAATCTTTAATAAGTGTTTATCTTTCATTGCACAGATGCCTTGAGATGTATGATTTATATCCTAAATCAGAAAAGTAATGGAAAAATAAAAGTCACTGTTTTCCACAAATAAAGTACTTCATATCAAAGAAAAATGAAATCTGACAATGCAGAGGTCATTCTCAGTTACTTCCAGTAAAAGCCCTTGATTGTCAAAATTACCATTATCATTCGAAGAAAGATGTCAGTTAAAAGAAACAACATTTGAGCAAGGTTCTCCCTTGTCTCTGTAACTACCACTATAAATGTTTTAATTTGTGATATTTGAATTAGGCTTTATCTGAAGAATTCATATCAATACTTGTGAGTAAATAAAACTTAATTATTTAAAAATTAAAAATATTCAGGGGCTGAGGCGGTAGTTCAGTGGTAGAGCGCTTGCCTACCATGCGTGAGGCACTGGGTTCGATCCTCAGCACCACATATAAATAATAAAATAAAGATCCATCAACAACTAAAAAAAAATTAAAAATATTCAAACCAAACAGGAGAAAGTGGGAGAAGGGAAATAAGAAAAAGTGACCAGTATTTAAGAAGCCTATGTCTTCGTCAATAGGAGCAAAGATATGCAGTTTATCTCTTGTATGAACATTTTATGTGAATATTGCTTTCAGGTTCTTTTCAGGCAAAGGAGTGAATGAGACACCCAAATTGGACGCTATGTGAGAACTGATCGCTTAATGCCTTTTAAAGTCCCTTTGAAAATGAATTGGTCAATAAAATTCCCCACTGTTTATTAGAGGGTAGAGAGGTAGTCAGGCCTTCAGGCAAAAACAATAACAGATGGTAAGAAGTAAATAATTTTCCCCCTTTTTTACCCTCAAGGAAGATTTACATTTTAAAGGTAAGGAAAGAGTGCAGTTTCTTGTTCTAAATAGTTTCTAAACCAAGAGAAACTGGTGTTAAACACTCTTCCAAACTTTACAGGTGTTGTACCCAGATGCAATGAGATGCTGGCTGTCACAGGATGGAAGTCCTCAGAAGCAGTGTCACAGATTTTCCCTAAATCCCCAAGCCGAACATCAGCTGGGGCTAAGTAAGCTTTTACATTTTTTCTTCCTTAATATAAAGATCCCTTGGCTCACACCAATGATTATCACTTTGTTACCTAAGTCGATTTCAAGTAAAACTGGAAAAAATAAACGTCATCAGAAATTGCATTGCTGTGAAAAGGGTTTGTCCTACTGGATACAAAGAGATAACCAGTGCCTGATCAGGCTTATTTCCACTGGCTTAATCTCCTGAGAATGTGAGGCCTCCAAGTCCACTCAAATAGTTCTGTCCAAGAGCAACCTAAGGGAAGCCAGATATCTGCCTTAATCCAGACAATTTTTATGCTAAGTATTTCTCCAGCAAAAATACAATGTGGAAGAGACTACTAATGCCCAGCTATCCCAAAATAGAAAGCTGACAGCTCTCTCCCTGACTTGCTTCTTCCTCTGGATCAACGTTACAAAAAAAAAAAAAAAAAAATCAAAATATATAAAAGCTCCAATCCATCCACACACCTTTTATTCTGTGGAAATATTTATTTGAATTCTGTAGAAATATTTAGGAAGTAAGGGATGGATAGTTATTGGTAACACTTATTACAAGTGCTTTCTTATTAGTTCTAATAACAATTGGATATATCATATTATTCATTATATTTTTGAGATGACTGTTATTTTACTTGAGGTCACAGTGCTATGTGCCAGGCATGTCATTGTTGTCTATTATTATCATTATTTATTTATTCAAAAGAAATTGATAACACTGTCAATAACCACTGGAAGTTGTACATTAATTAATGTTAGAATATTCAGGTATATGTGAGATTACAAGAAATTTGGGTTAAAGTTTCCATAAGCTTGGATTATAAGGAACCTATTAACTGGAAGGAGATTGGGAAAATGAATTATAGAAATATGATGATTAGATTCATGAATTTAAATTCAAAGCAGTTTTCAAGATTGTATGCACCAAAGGAAATCATTTCACAAGGTTGTATGCACTTGATATCTCCTATTGCTTACTGAAATAAAAGCCACTTAGTAACTACGTACTAAATGTACTATAAAAATGTGACCTTAATGTTTTTAGTAATATAACTAGTATGCAAGGGTCCATTAATTTCAGTTTTATTTCCTTCACTTATATGTATCTTGCAATCCAGTTCAGGAATTTGTCTGATTCTTCAAATCTTTATCACATGCAAGTTCATCCTCTGGCAGTTGATCTCCATCTAGATCTCTGAGGTAGCTGTAAGACTGGAAACCTCTAAGTCAATCACAATCTTGCTAATTTCAGAAGTGGTCCATAAGGTATTGGATTGACTTCTTCAATTTCTGGCTCAGAGGAGATGCTCAATACATACTTATGGAATGGCAAATGGTCAGAGACACTTCATCTGAACCAGATGCAAAGCTAGGGGAAAACAAATTCATTCAGAACTCAAAGGACTTTTCCCCCTATCAAGTCTGCAACTGTGTTAAGGAAATATCATTTGGGTTCACTATTCTTATTTTACTAGAGTTAACAAAAAAAAAAGAAAAAAAATATGAGAAGTATGGGGGGAAAATAAAATATAAGAAAACCACAACATAAAAATTGAAAATGTGAAAAGTCACCAAAATGGTGCATGGTAGTCAGTAATAGAGGCAGTTCAAAATCAGTTTCTCAGAACAAAACAGTGTTTGAAATTTCAAGGCCAATATCTTTTGTATGTTCATAATGATTATATAAAGACAACGTGATTTTTCCTGTAATATAGATTTACAGTTTGTGATGTCCGAGGTGACATTTGTAAATTCTAACATAATTAGATTTCATTAGCTGTTCAAACAGTTCCTCAGCATGCTGCAGTGTAGAAAGGGACATCAAAAAGAGCAGTTTGGGGAGGGACATCAAGGTGTACAGTGATATTGTCAGATGTTTCTCAAACAGAAATTTGTTTCCCCCCAGAAAACATTTATAACAATGGTTTTTCTTCTTGTATTTTAATCTGAATATAAGGGTTTATTTATTTATTTTTGTTTTGTTTTTTTTGGTACCGGGGATTGAACTCAGGGGCACTCGACCACTGAGCCACATCCCCAGCCCTATTTTGTGTTTTATGTAGAGACAGGATCTCACTGAGTTGCTTAGCGCCTCGCCGTTGCTGAGGCTGGCTTTGAACTTGTGATTCTCCTGTCTCAGCCTCCCTAAGTGCTGGGATTACAGGCTTGAGCCACCACACCCGGCTTTAAAGGTTTATTTTTGATAAAAATGTTATTCACACCTTCTTAAGCATTTAATAAATTTTGATTCTCTTGTTGATATAAAGATCAGCTGAATTATTCAGTTTGAAAATATTTGATAAAATAACATTTTGATAATGTTTAAGAACATCAAATATGGGCCTGATATTTTTTAAAGTATTACATAGTTCATGAGTTATAAATGTTTCTAAATTTGCATATATAACATTTCATAAGCCTTTCTTAGAACTTAACAGATTACATTAAGGTACTGCATCAAATTATATGTGGCATTTGTGAAAGGCAGTGGAAGGTGATGATCAGGAGCTCAGAATCTGTTTCTAGTTGACCCAAGATCCAATCTTAGTTCTGACCATTGCTTAGGTGGCCTTGGTCAAGTTACTTGTCTTCTGTAAGCCTCAGTTTACACGTAAGTATAATGATAACAATAAAATTCCTATATGCTGGGCCTTTCGAGGTTAGCTATTGTTATCATTATTCATTTATTCAAAAGGAAATGACATGGTCATTAACTTGCCAATAACCACTGAGCAGTATATTAAGCAGTGTTAGAGCAGTCAGGCACATGTGAGACTACGAGCAGTACAGTAATAATGTCTTTTTGTGATAAAGTATGCTTAGTTGAAGGTATGTGGTTATTAGTCATTAAATGGCTTTGCATGTCCTTCAATTTACCTTATCTCATAAGAAGTTGTAATAAATTATAGAAGGAATTTCTGTTAAAACATAGTAATAACCCTGCAGTTGTATGAGATTGGGAGAGACTTCTAGATGATAGGTCAATGGTTCTGTATTTATCTGAGTAAAAGTAATTTTGTTGCCTTTTTAGGAGCAGCATTTTGCTCCTCATTAGAGTAGGTAATGTGGCATTTTTCTTACTTCTATCTCAACATTAGAGTCATGATTATTATCTCATTAATTTTCACAGTCCCTGCAAGAAAGTCAATATTAATAACTTTTGTAATGAGGCACCTATATGGAAAAATGTCTGAGTAATTTGTTCATTGTTTCAAAACAAGGAGAAAATCAGGGAGTTTTTTAAAAAAATTCCAATAAAGTGGTCATAGTGTTAATATTATAAGTATTATAAATCAGTTATATATATATATATATATAAAATATATATATATATATATATATATACACACACACATATATATTTTGTGGTACAGGGGATTGAACTATTTTTTCTTAGCAACTTAGTATGGATATTTTTTGTAGGTAATCAATAATAAATGAGAAACTACTATGAAATTTTACCTTGTTCAGATTCAAATTCCTAAATTATTTTTTCATTGGAGAACATTTGGCTCTAACTGATTGTGCTATTTATCACTATATTAGCAATATATTAATTTCTTATTACTTACAAATATGTATGAATATGTTGAAAACTTGAATTTTAAATTACATTTATCTGCAAAATATTTTGTTTCTTCTTAGTTTTTCAAAAAATAAACATTATTTTTAGCTCTCTCTCTCTTTGCTTAGTCCTGTTATTCAACTCAGCGTGCAATTATTCTATGTTGGAATTCTGTAAATAATTCCAAGTATATTGCAATTTCTGCCTTAATAGATCTTGTGTAAAACTGTCGTGTTTAAATTAGCGTGAAAAAATATAATGAGTTTTCAGCTTTGCAAATTATAAACTATATTTTCCTGTAACATGCAGAAATTTTTTATTAGGTAAAATTTTGTTTGCCTATTTATCAACAAATGTATCAATTCAAAGGACAGTAATGCAGGAAGTGTTTTTGAAGAGTCCTTGATTAGGATTAGTGGGAAGACTTAGAGCTTCTGTGGATGCATATGAAGCCAAGGACAAAGAAATAAATGAATTATCATAAGCATCCTGAAAGATCAATGAGGTGTGGACAAGTAGTCCAATGTATTTTATCCTTCCGTTACTATCCTACCATCCCAGCCCCCACTCTTCAGAAACCAAATATGATTAAGGAAAAGAAGAACGCAAAGCACCCTGTTCTCCTTAATTTATACAGGATTTTCTGAGATCAAGGAATTACAACTTTCTCTTTACTTCAAATGAACCCTTAAGAGCTTTCAGATATACTTGAGTTTGTATTAAGAATTCCAGATCACCCATCAAGGATTTTTCTTGAGTATAGCCTCTGTTATTTGCTGCTGAATAGGGTCTGTGCTTTGCTTATATTTTATAGGCTCATCACTTCCACTTAAAGAGGTGTTTCGCAAAGGTGCTGACACATGTTCTCTTCTTTCAGGGTTTCGTGCTTGTACTACTTATCAGTCATGCGCGTTATTTCACTTCAAGCAACTGTGTGGTGTTGAAGGCTGTTAAGGAAAGTACCTAAATCTACTTGACCCAACCTTGTTAACACAAGAGCATGCCTTTCAACAAAGAACCATGTATTTAATAATAAAGAAACACAGAAAAAAGAAAACATTGCTGCTTTATTAGCCATATATATTCATGAGCCTAACTATATGAATGAGGACAAAGCAGTCTGTTGATACAACAAAAAACAAGGTCTTTACTTTAACTACATCTCTTGTATGCAATTTTTATTTCAGCAAGTGGGGGCAATGGAAAGGGAAACCATATAAAAGACCCCCACTGTGTATGGGTTATTTTGGCAATTTAGATTTTGTTTTATGTAAATTATAAAGTTCTACTTTTTAAAAGTTGGCTATAAGTTCCATCTTGTAAATCACTGTTTATTGTTGTATATAATTCAGAGACATGTTTTGATGAATACTTATTAATTTTGCCCTTCTAGTTTTTTGAATTTAAGAACTATAAAAACTGTTTCCTACTCTTTAGCACAGTTAACTGAAATCTGACCATGATGTAAAATGTTCATTAAATTCTTGGAAAAAGAAACCTAGGTTACTATAGTCATGAGGTTTTTGAATTTAAAAAGATATGGAAAAAGACATTAGCTGATATGCTCTAGATTCATTTAGAATTGTACACCTGATTAATTATTTGGTCAAAGAAAGTCTAAGTAAACCACTAAGGAGATAATGTTTTAGACTTTTACATTGACATATATTTATTTATTGATAAAATAACTGGATACAAAGAAAATCAGATGTAATAAATGATGCTGAACTGAAGATAAAATCTCAAGTCTTCAGGGTTATGGTAGCACTGAGATATTTAAGTTTTGTGATATTGTGGAGTGTATATTTGGTCTTCAATGTTTCCTAACATACAGCTCCTAAAACCCTTGCAATCTCTATACTGCTGGAATTTTTTATATATGAATAAGAGATAGGTGGCTGGGGACCCTAGATAGCTTCAGGATGCTGTCTGGTCACTGGAGAGACCAAGACATCATTGGAAGGTTGGAACTTTCATCCCTACTCCCTGACCTTCATTTGGGGGAGAAGGTCTGAGAAATCAAGTTCAATCCCCAACATCCAATGACTGGATCAGTTATGTTATGTGGTGAAAAACTTACATAAAACCATAAAGTATTATTTCTTAGAGCATCTGGGTAGCTGACCACATGGAGGTGCTTGAATGATGGTGTGCCCAAAGAGGGCATGGCAGCTTCTTACTACATGGCCTTTCCCTATGTATCTCTTTAATCTAGCTATTCCTCTGTACCTTTGTGATATTCTTTTCCCCAAGTTGTATGAACCAGACTAGCAAATTACTAACACCCCAGGAGTGCACATATTTGCTTTGCTTACAAAGTCACTTAGTCCTTTCTATGTTACTGTGACAGAATACTTGAGACTGGGTAACATAATGAACAGAAACGTATCTCACAGTTCTGGAGTCTGAGAAGTGCAAGATCAGGGTGCTAGCAGTTTAGTTTTCTGGTTAGGATCTGATCTCTGCTTCTAAGATGGCATCTTAAATGCTAGATCTTCACAGGGCAGAGGTGGAAGGGCCAAAGGGAAAAACTCAAGCCCTTTTAGAAAGGCACCAAGTCTCATTCATGAGGAAAAGCCCTCATCACCTACTTCACTTCCTAAAGGCTCACCTCTTTTGTAGTGCTAGAGACCAAACCTAGGTCTTTGCATATGTTAAACAAACTCTCTTTCATTGAACTACATAGTCCTAACAAAGGCTCTCCTCTTAATACAGTCACATTGAAAACTCCAAAATTTTTGAGGGGACATATTTAAATGATAGCAGTCACATTCCCTGAAGCTTTGCAAAAATCTGATCATCTTCAATGTGCAACATTCCAGCTGTTATGAAAAACCAACTTTTTTTTTTTTGGTACCAGGGATTTAATTCAGGAGTACTTGACTACTGAGCCACATCTCCAGCCCTATTTTGTGTTTTATGTAGAGACAGGGTCTCACGGAGTTGCTTAGCGCCTCGCCGTTGCTGAGGCTGGCTTTGAACTCGCAATTCTCTTGTCTCAGCCTCCCAAAGTGCACAGGCATGTGCCACCGCACCCAGTTTAAAAACCAATTTTTAAATCCCTTTGGTGCAGTTAGGGTTAGACTAGACACAAGATTGGTTGGTTATAGTAGTCATACTACCCTCAAGAAATCTCTATTTTCAGGTAAATTTTTGAGTCAAAAAACTAAAACAAAAACTCTGACAGAGAAAGTGAAGGAATTTACTTGAGATGGTAGTACCTGAAAAGTCTCTTCTCATGGCCTTTTGTTTCCCCCAAAAATCTTTTTTGGCTTACACATCACTCCGCCATTGGAAAGAGAAGGGAAGGCTTCATGGGAGTATACCTGTGTAAATTGTACTTGGTTTAGTACTTGGCTCTCTCTCTCTGAATTCTTAATACTTTTTGAAGAAGGGACTTCAGATTTTCATTTTGCACTGGGCACACAAATTCACATAGCTGGGTCTGGCTCTTGCTGTCCATTACTTTTCCCAGACAGCATTGAAAGGGTATATGTGTATTTTTATTTTATTTTATTTGGTTTATTTTTTAGAACAAATAAATGAGTGTCACGAGCGGAATGAGCAGCATGTGCAATTAATAATTACTTGGAGGCGGATTGTCTTTAAATGCATGTGTATGTTCAATCACAACAATCGTCAAATATAATTAATTAATGCAAAAAGTATTGGGTGTGCTGGAGCACCCCAATTAGCATTCAATGCACACTAATTAAACACTATAAGGTAAGTTACATTATCCGAGGGCAACTAAACATTACCAGCAATTCACACAATCCTAGGGCAACCACAAGCCCCAAAATACTCCGAAGCCAGGTGACTTCTCTTAGCCAAAGAGCAGACCTTGTTCTTGTCTGGTGGTTCTCTTCAGCTGATGGCTGGATGTCAGGGAATGGTGGAACTGATCCAAGGACGGGCAGCAAAGTGGACAGTTTCACTGATGTCCTTGGACTAAAGCTCACAATGTGGCAGGACAAGCAATTTAAATGCAGTTCCAAGTTGGTGGCATGAGCTGGTGATTGGTTACACCCAGTAAAAGTCAATGTCCATTGGTTATGTCCAGTGAGATAGTATAATTGCAAGTGGGCCTTTCTTTGCGCATGTGCGTGGAGCTGAGCTCCCTATCAATTGTAGCCAGTCATTGCTAGGCAGGCCTCTGGTTAGGTGTCCCTTACAGCCCCGTATCAATTGCAAACAGGCATGACTAAGCAAGTCAATGGCTGCTGTTCCTTATGGCCAGCAACTTAGTGAGTCTCCGGCATGTCTATGGCATATGGTCCTTGCAATGAGTTTAGACCGCTTGCTACGGAAAGCAGAGCAAATGTTTAAATTATACCAACATTAAATATGTTTGTCTTTGTTTAATTTTAATTCTTTTTCTTAAAGGAGTCAACATAGGAAAAAAATGTTTCCACTGAATCTGGAGAGATACATCAATAAGTAAAGACAATAGACTCATTTTTAAAACTGAAAAGAATAAAAGCTTTGGAGGTTTTATCCCCAAGATAAATTATTTATAAGCTATGTGATTTTGAGTAAATTTGCTAATCTCTGTCTCAATGTCCCTCAGAGAAAAATAAAGATAATAGTAACACCTATTTTGTTGTAATATACAAGGAATGATTTGTTATAATGTGTAAAACACCACAATGATCATTGTCAGGTTTGGTCAGGGTCCAAGATGCCCAAATAAGGAAGCTGATCAGCAGAGCTGCAAGCCAGATGTGACGTCACTAGTGGACACGCCTCCTGTCAATCAGCGAGTTTTCCTGACCCATCAGGAAGGACTATGGCCTTCTCTTCCTGTACCCAACCCCTCCCCTTCCTGACTGGGTTTTCTTGAAATTCTCTAAGCACGGAATCTCCGGCGCCATTTCTCCTGACCCGCTCTGA
>PVHX01010176.1:0-71716 GCA_004024805.1 Geosciurus inauris | reverse complement strand
TGGTGGTGGTGGTGGTGGTGGTGGTGATGGTGGTGATGGTGGTGGTGATGGTGGTGATGGTGGTGGTGATGGTAATGGTGGTGGTGATGATGGTGGAGAAGAGATGAGAAGAGTCACAAGGAAGGTGGACAAGTGACCATAAGCCTCAGAGAAGCAACTGGCATCCTCAGTGTGAGGAAGCTAGATAGGAAGGAAGTGACGAGAGGTCCCAGTCCGGGTGGCATAAGGACCTTTGCCCTTCCTCTCCAGTCTGGACTCTACCTCTGGAGCCAGCACTGCCCCTCTGGGCACCAGCGTGGCCCTGAGCAGTGTCAACAGCTCCCCTTCTCTGACGCGGAACGAATCCTCAGGCCCCAGCCTCCCTTGATGTGTGCACAGGCAGGTCTGTGGCCAGCCTGGCCAGGAAGCCCCTGCAGGCAGACCTGCGGTCAGGAGGCCCTTGAGTCCAGCTTCCCTCTGAAAGGACAGGCTCTCTCCAGGTCGCCTGCAGCACCAGGACTCACAGCAGGCAGGTAGTTCATGCCTCGTCTCCAGGAAGGAGAGCAGACTGATTTCTCTTTTGCTTTTCTGAAACCCAAGCGGTACATTTATCGCCACCTGCTTGTTCATTTCAATCCGATTATGGCCCCGCGTCCCAGTGGAGCTCAGCACCCCTAGCTGCACACCCCTCCCCCTGGCCTTGGCTCGTGTTGTGAGGGCCCCTTTGGGACTTTATTTTTCCAAGACAATATGCACAGAAGTTAGACAAGAGACCCACGAGAGTATGTTCCCAGTGTCCCCTCTGAGAAGTAGGTGTGGTCATTTCTCCTTTGCATATTTCTTACATCTCAAGCCTGCGAGGAAGGACGTACATCACTTTTTATAATCAGAACAACAGGCAATAAACATTGTTTTTAAAAATACATGAAATGTGGAAAACCAATTAGCCCTCAACAGTCCTTTAGACTCTTGAAGGTAACGGCAGATTCAGGACCTGGAGCTCTGGGAAGAACGTGGGCCTCCAGGCCCCTGGTTCCCCGTGTCCTCTATGGCTTCTTTTTTCCTCCTCTTTAAATAGCAAGCCCAAGTGAGCTGTCTCTGCACAGGCAGCAGCAATCGCTGCACATAGAAGGCTTACTGGGTGGCAGGAACCGCCTGGAACTGCCCTGCAGAAATGGACTCTTTCAGGCCTCACTACAGGCCAATGATGGACCCGCAGTCCTTATCATGCCCATGTCCAGGTGTGGACACAGAGTCTGGAGAGATTAAACAGCACGCAGCTGGCAAATGGGAAAGCAGATCTGAGCCCAGGTGGTCTGGCTTTGGAGTGTGGACCCATAACCACTGGGCAGCATGATCAGCCAGGGGGTTCTGTGGTTTCCCTCCACATCCAGGTGTGGCCGCCTGTGTTCTGTTACTATAATGAAAGAGGTTTATTAGCTCAGAGTGTTGGAGGCTACACATCCAAACAGCATCACCCAGCTCTAGCAAGGGTCCCGTGACAGATGACAGCACACAAGCAAGAAGCCACAGAGGCTGGGTAGGGCCAGCCTCAGGCTTCCATGACAACCCTCTGGTAGGAACTAACCAGAGTCTCACCAGAAATACCTCAATGCTTTCTGAGGGCCTGACCCCACCTTGACTATTAAGGTTTGAATCCTGTCCTTACCACTGACTGACTGTGTGATCTTGGGAAAATTACTTAACCTCTCTGTTATTTCATTTATAAAATGAATCCTCCTGGGCTGAAGTGAAAACTAAATAAGAGAATATTAAGTGAGTGGAATGTAGTCTGTGTTTAAGAAACGGCAACTGCTATGATTTATGTTTTTCTCTTGCCCTGGAAGTGAGAGAAGGGCGAGGATGATTTCTTCCTGCTTCTCAACCATATTCTCAGTGCACAGACCAAGGCCTGGAATATCCGAGATGCTCTCTGGAGCTGTGACAGCGTGGCTGTCTGGAGCCCCTGGGCCCTTCCAGCTGCTGCAGAGCAGAGGCATGACAAGAGTCTCCACCCTGGTCAAGAGGCCCAGCCACCCTGAGCCTGGGAGGGCCCTTTGGAGCTGCCAAGCTCAGAACCCAATGAGGTCCTCACAGTCTCATGGCTAGTTCTTAGAGGGCCGTGACACTTATTACCTCCTCAGCCGTGAGTGTGGCTGAGGGAAATGGGGAAATGGGGGTTTCTGGGGGAAATTTCTGGGGGAAATGGGGCCCTGGGGCTTGGGGCTCTGTCCTTGGTGCTGAAGTATCCCTGCTTTTCAGGATATAGCTTCTCTTTCCCCCTGGAGGCGCCCTACATACCTGTCTACCAAATCCCAGAAGAGAGGCAGGAGTTTAAGATTCCCATCTTGATGTAGGAACACATCAGCGTGCAGGTTATCTACAGAGCATTCACCTGGGCTGAGTGCCTGCTGAGTTCCCCCCACCCCTGCCCCGTACAATCTCATTTAGACCTTCACACCTGACCTTGAGGTGGGCCTCATCGCCATTACCGCTCTCCATGCGAGATAACTGAAGCAGCATCTCTGTGACTTCGTTTATTCACCAAAATGCTCAGGCTATGCTCATGGTAAGGGAGGAACATGTCAGATCACTGGACAGGAAACCAGAAGAATGGAGAATTTTTTTTCCTGGGCTGTATGACTTTGTATCTCTCATCCATTCTCTCTGGGGCTCAGGTTTTGTTTGGTTTTCATTTGTAGAATTAGTTGTGTTCGTCGATTGTTGTGTTAGCTTTCCATTGCTGTGACAAGACCTGAGAAAATCAGCTTAAAAAGAGGAAAGATTTATTTTGGCTCGTGGTCCCGGAGATTCTGGTCCATGGCCAGCTGGCTCCAGGTGAGGCAGAGCATCAGGGTGAGAAGGTCATGTTGGGGTAGAGCTATTCAGCTCACGGTGGCCAGGTGACGAGAGAGAATGGAAGGGATGAGGTTGGGGTCCCACTGTCCTCTTCAAGGGATGCCCTGATGGCAAATTTCCCCACATCCTAAGAGGTAGGATAGCACCACTCTCGATAGCACCACCAGCTGGAGACCCAGCCTTTAGCACATGAGGCTCTGGGGGATCCTTAAGATCCAAACCGTAGCAACGGTAAGATTCCTTCTTGCTCAAACATACCATAAAATCAAAGGGGCAGGCTTCTTCCTTTTAGAACCCCTAATGGGAAAGGACAGTTCTGGAGCAATCCCATACTCAATGAATATGCCCAGATTGTAACCAGGGAATAGCAAACTTCAGAAACTCCCCCATCGTCTGCCTTTTTGACATCAACTGCGAAGACCAGGGTGATGTCTTCACCGAAGTTGTTCCCCAAGGAGAATCAGGAATCCAATTGAATATGTTCCCTCCACCTGCTTTACATTCGTGCTCAACTGGCATATTTGGGCCCCTGTGGCTCCCAGTAGAGCCACCCTTAGCTGTGACTTTCCCCCATGTTATGCCACTAGAGAAAAGTCCCAGGAGGATAAACCACCCCTTTCTAAGAGCCCCGCACATAAAACTGAATGCCAGTGATTTCAGGCTGTCCTCCTTCCTTGCCCATTCTGCAGATGGGTCCTCACAAGGTCATTAGAAAAGCCTCTTCCCGAATCAACAAGGAAACCTTTCTCTTGCCTTTCTCTCATCTCAGAGCACCATCTTTTGGAGGCAGAAGTTCTCAGCTCCTTTATTTCTATTCTATTGTAGGGACTCTGGTGAATAGGGACAGGGAAGAATAGCAGAGTAGTTAAAGAGTCTGCACTGGTTTCACCCACACCTGGATTCAAGTCCAAGCCTGGCCGCTGTGCAACTTTGGGGAAATTACTTAACCTTTCTGAGATTCATTTCTTTTGTTTGTCAAACATATTAGAAGACTCTGACACCTGGTTAACTAATGTCTGCAACTTTCTGATGGCCCAACTGCTGTGGCTGGTCCCCTTCCCTTTATTCACTCATTCAGTAAGTATTGATTGAGCCTCTCAAATACGCTGGTTACTATTCTAGGTATGAGGGACACAGCATTGAACAAAAATAGATTAAGAATCTCTGTCATCTTAGGGTTTATGTCTAGGGAATAGAAATAGATTACAAACTCAGACCTGGTATATTATATTAGAAAGTCAGAAGTGATGTGGATAAAACATTAAGCATGAATGAGCATCCAAGGGACGCCAGGGATGAGAGAGAGATGTCTCCGTCACCTCACTGCTTAGTAAATGGCACTAATGACACTTTGCAAGGCCCTTCGAGATCCATCCATGCTTTGGGGAGCTGACCAGCTTCATGGGCTCATCTCACATGAAAAGCAGGATAAGGACCCAGCACCTCTGCCTGGTATCTGTCCTGGTGTGATGCCACCTGCCACTCTATTTGCCCCAAGGTAGCCATGGCAATGGGAAATGAGGGAGCTCATTGGTCCCCCGCTGTGCAGTGGACCTGTGGCTGCCTCCCTCTGGGAGATGAGCCAGCATCTATGAAGACGCACGCCAGGTGCAGCCCTACGGACATGTCTTGCTCTCCAGCTTCTCCAAGTTATGGAGGATGCAGAAAACAGGGAAATAAAAGCACCTCCCAGCCCAGACAGCGGACTCCTCTCCCCTAGTGGGTACCCAGACTCTGAACCTCTTCCTTCCAGGCCCAAACGCAGTCTTTGGTAGCCCCTGTGACCCCAGAGACTTTTCTGAGATCTGGGGAATTGGCTCTCTCTATTTATTCATAATTAACCAAAGCATATATTTGCAGCTTATCAGCTTTTGAATTCAGTAAATAAAGAGACCAATCTCCCGATGCCATGAATATTTCATTTTGGAGATGACTGCATAAATATTGTATTTGAATATTATGGCCTGGGACGTCGCATTAAAATTGCAAGGCAATGACATTATCCCATATAATGGAACATGAAATTAAAAAGCTGGGCCATGGAAGGAGAAAAACTGCTAGAAAAGTTTCTCTTTTCTCTTCCCTCCCAGATTCCTACCCCTACCCCTTCTTCTTCCTCTCCTCCTCCTCCTCTTCCTTCTCTTTCTCTTCCTCCTCTTCTTCCTCTTCTTTCTCCTCCTCTTCCTTCTCTTTCTCTTCCTCCTCTTCTTCCTCTTCTTTCTTCTCCTCTTCCTCTTCCTTTTCCTTCTCCTCTTCCTTTTTCTCCTCCTCCTTCCTTCTTCTCTCCTCTCACAGTATGGTTTCCATGTAAGTTTTCATACAAGTCATCTAAAATTTAAAATTCTCAACATGGTACTGTGCACCCACCAGGCATTACTGCATGAGTAGCACTGGCCAGAGTTGGGGCAGGATCTTTCCTGAACTCGAGGTTTGCTTCAAAGCCCTGTTGTGACTCTACCTGGTGATATTGTGACCATATTGAAAACCCTCACCAAGTCCCTCCCCAGCATGTCTTTGTATGGGGAGGATGTGTCGGAGGAAGAATGAGACCAGGATGTTGGACATCTGGGTCTTCTCATTGGTTCTGCCCTCAGGTGGAGTCCTTTGTGTGTTCTTGGAACTGTCCTCGGCCATCTCTGGGTTTCCCTCTCTGCATGTGGAATGCACTGCCTGCCCCACACCCACTTCTGGGTGTAACTTCACAGCTGTAATTATGACCCAGGTCCCATGGTCAGAATTCAGCCTAGAGATGTTTTATTTTACCAGAAATGCTTTTCCTTAAAGGAATTTCAGAATCTGAGCCCCAGCTTCTCCATAGCTTTTATCGTCTCGCCAACTGTTGTTGGCCTCTAACTTTAAATTCACATCCAGCCCAACTTTGCAATTATACCAAGAGGGAAGCTGAGACCCAGAGAGGAAGCCTCATTTTCCAGCTTGGAGAGAGATTCTCAGGGCCACACAAAAGCTACAAGGCTGTGTGTGCAGTTGCACATGGAGTAGGAAAGCTGGGGTGAAGGAATGGGAGGGGGCGCTCAGACAAGGGTTTTGCCCAGACCGGCTCCAGCAGTCCAGGTTCCTGGATGTGCGTGGGGCTCCGCAGGCTAGAGAAGCAGACCTGGGAGACCTCTGGGCTACAATAAGTGCCCAACCCAAATAACTAGTTCCTTGGTGCAGGATCATCCCTGCGTCCCTCCTGGACTCCACCAGGGCCCCACACAGTGCCTGGCATACAGTAGGTGTGCAATAAACACAGTGAATGAACTGAGGCTTTGGGCAGAAGCCCACCCTCCCAACACTCCTATCTCAGCAGCTGCTCCACCTGAGGAGCTCTGCTTCCTGCATCTACAAAACAAGAAAAGCCAGTTCTGTCCTGCATACACAGCCCTAAGTGAAACGATTAGACTGGAGTAGAAGTTACTGATCTGAGCGTTCATGGGGAGAACCCAGGGGTCTGTGACCTGGGTGAAAACATAGTGATATATTTACTTCCTCCGAATTCTAACTACAATCTAACTGGACATAGATACCACACCACAGCAGTACTTACAGTAGCTGAATTGGACACGGGTAGCAATCACGTTATTTCCTATTATGTTATAGTTGGTATAGATCCCTTATGCTCCCTCTTCTTCAAAGGTACAGGCGTCTCTCAGAGGTAGAGCACTTGCTTTGCATGCATAAGGCCCCCGTTGATCCCCCAGCACTGCAAAAATAATAATAATTATTATTATTACAGTAGGTATTAGACCTGCCATGATCTCTTGTTACTTAATGTGTTCATAATAAAACATCCTAAGTTTGGTATTTTTTCAAAGTATGTTGTAATCGCATATATAACATGTCAATCAGGAAGGGGGATGCGGTCTGGGGGTGTGGCTGGGGGTGGGTCGCTGGCGTCTATGAGTGCTGTCCTGAGGACCACAGGCTGCGTTCACCAAGACAGCCTGGCACAAACAGGTTCCCCGAAAGATCTTTAGAGAGGAAGTAGGTATAGCAGCCCATCATTGCCCTCCGATGGTGCCGGGCAGGTACCCTGAGCTCTCTGAGGTTGGTGACCTCAGGCATGAAGTGGGGTAACTCTGGAACCTGCCTCGCGGGCAGAGGGCCCCCGCTTCACTGTGAGGCCAAGACGTGAACTCCACGCCGACCCTGGTTCTGTGCCTGGCGCACAGGACAGGTTCTGACAATGCTGTTGTCTTCGTGAGAATGCTTGTGTTTGGGCTCTGGGTGGCCCAGGGCACCTTTGGGCTCACGGCCACCTCGTCTCACCCAGGTTCATCCGGAAACAAGGCCTGGACCGGCTCTTCCTAGAGTGTGACGCGCACATGTGGCGCCTGGGGGATCGCAGGATCCCGGAGGGCATCGCAGTGGACGGCGGCTCCGATTGGTTCCTACTGAACCGGAAGTTTGTGGAGTACGTGACATTCTCCACGGACGATCTGGTGACCAAGATGAAACAATTCTATGCCTACACGCTGCTTCCTGCCGAGGTGAGGCCGGGAAGACTTCCCCGGGGTCGGGGGTATGGGGGGCTCTAGCCACGTGATGCAGGTCGACCTGAGCTGTTCGCCAAACAGCCAGATGAAGGGCGGGAACTGCACCAGCCCCAGGGCCTTTGCCTAGCAAAGCCTCGGGTGGCACCTCCAGTCTGCGCCAAGGCTATAGGGAGTGGATGCTCGGGTCCCCACCATCCTGCACGTGCCTTTGCAAAAAGTGAAAAAGGCAGCCCTTGCTCAACGTGTGGCCCCTATTGATTACAAAAACATCCCAGTGTACTGATTTTGTCGGAACAAGGTGCTTTACTGCCGTTTCCAGAAAATGTTGTAAAAAATTACAAACCTCTGATATCCACAATGTTGATCTCCCCGCCCCCAACCCCGTGTTGTGCAGTGCCTAACCTGTACAACTGGATAGCCTGGATCTTTCAGGGCACACTCACATAGACTTCTGAGTGATCTCTGCAGTCACCAATCCTGTAATAACCACTTTTTTGACACCCAAGAATTCCTTTTCTCATTTGAATATAGCTCTGTCATTCCCTGGTAGGTCGGATCTCAGAAATACAAGAGATGCCAGAGACAGCCAGCCAGGGGACTCCTACACCAGCCACTGTGGCCACATGCTTAGGGCCCAGCGTTTCCCCATGGGGAGTGTGTGAACAGCTCCAGGATCTTGAAGCCTCTTTTCAGACCTCAGGGGGGAGCCCTGCTGTGTGAGATTGTAGAGCCTAGACCCTTAGACATGAGTGGGATCCAGTTCGGAAGTACAGCCGCTGTCAGGCTGCAGTCTAGGGCTTACAGATTATCTCCCTGACCTCTTAGGTCACTTTCGTTCAGAAAACTTCAGAGCTGGGTCTGTTTCTGTGATGCTTCTCACATTTCTTTTGAACAGTCCACTGTTTCTCTAGTTGGGGGCTGGGTCCCCAACTTGACCACACAGACTATGCTTCTGCAGACCAGACCAGACAGAGCATTTCACTGGATGATTTGCACAGCCCTCACCAGTGTCTGGGGCAGTGTCCAGCTCCAGGGAGGGTTGACTGGAGACACAATGAGCTTGGCATCGCTGAGCCCACTCGACTATTCTACATGCATGTTAAGTAATCAGCTTTTAATCCTATTTTAGTGAAAATCACCTTTTCTCTCCATCCTGATCACCTCTTCATCCATTATCTTGCAGGGAATTTTAAAAGGACACAGGGCAATCAGCAACTGGGTCCTTCCCCCACAGCTTGGTGGACAATAGGTGCCTCTGTGGGCTTGTAGACGATTCAAGCTTAAATCCAGGTTCTCCGGCGTGTTATTTAGCATCAAAGGAAGACCAGCAGGGAGTGGCAGAGCCTTATTTTGCCACCTACCCACTTAGAAGAGATCCTGAGAGCTCAGGTGTTCTCTGCCCTGCTGCTGGAGGTGGGGGGCACCTTCCCTCCCCCATGCAGAGCACCCTGCCCCTTCCATTCCTGCATCTCCGCTGTGCCCTCCCTTCTCCCAAACACCTCCTGGGAACTCACTGGGAAGAAATCTGAAGGCCAGGCCCATAAATTTGTGGCAGGCAGACACATATTCCCCAATAGCTTCCCTTGGAGACCAGTGGGGAGGGGATGTGCTCTGGAAGCTGGGACTATTACAAAGCAGTGTGGAAATGGAAACCGTCCCTTCCTCCCCGCCCCCTGTCTCTCTGGATCTCTCAGCAGCTCTGACCATGGTGCCCCTCTCTGCTGCCCTCCCTCCCAGCATGACTCTCTTCAGAGCCATTGCAGAGGTTGGACAGGAGGCCCAGGATTGGACAGGCCACATGTTTCAGCACCACGGACAGCGGGTGCCCTGCCCTTCCTTGGGTTGTCCTGCTGAGTGGCCAGAGCAGTGCCCTTCAGCCCTAGGCTTGATGGGCTCAGGGACTGGGCCTCCTTCACCCAGGGGTGAAATCCCAGCACACATGTCCTTGGTACCAAGCTATCTCAGACCTGAAGCCTGTTGGTTCCAATTCTGGCCTTTTAAAAAGTAAGAGCCCTTTTGGCCCAAGGTCCCTGGAAACTTGTCCCCATGTTGGCCTCTGCCCCTACCCCTGCCCTGTTTTCTGAGAGACTTCCTGTCTGTGGAGCAGGTGATGGGGTGTCTTGAAATCAGATTGGAGAGACACTGGGGAGAGAGAGTACTGGGACGGTGGCACTTGTAAGTAGAATTCAGCCACCCTGAGTGGACGGGCCGGGCAGCTGGGCCTGTTTGCCTGTGGAGAGCCCAGAGGAGTCTCCAGGAGAGCTCCTTGCTGCTGCTGGGCCTCCGGAGCACAGCTGGGGGAGGCCAGGAGGGCTGAGGCTGGGCTCCTCTCTCCCTACAGTCCTTCTTCCACACGGTGCTGGAGAACAGTCCCCACTGTGACACCATGGTGGACAACAACCTGCGCATCACCAACTGGAACCGCAAGCTAGGCTGCAAGTGTCAGTACAAGCACATCGTGGACTGGTGTGGCTGCTCCCCCAACGACTTCAAGCCGCAGGACTTCCACCGCTTCCAGGTGAGCCCGCGGCCCCAGACCGCGTCTTGCCAGTGAGCCTCTGCAGATCCCCAGGAGACTGGAGGCTGCCTCGCCCCTCCAAGCCCCGCCCTGGGACTGACAGTAACAGCCGCCCCATCAAGAAAAGAGCCAGCACTAATTGAGCACTTATTGCATACCGGTCCTATTCTGACCGGTTTGTCTGTATCAAGTAATTAACCCCCCAAAACACGTTAATAGGTGCTAATGTTATTGTCAGGATTCCTCAGTTTGTCTGAGACACAGAAAGGTCGAAAGCCTTATTCAAGGTCAGACAAGCCCAAGGGCTGTTCTTGCCATCTTCTCTGCTGCCTTTCAAGCACAGAGCCCTGGAAGGTTTGTTAAAAACTTATCTCTGAACACAAACGTGAACTTAACGGAGGGCAGAGTTTGAAGGCAGGCACTCTTGACACTGTGGCTGGATCATTCTGCAGAGTCCTGGCCTCCACACACTTGATGGATCCTCCAGCGGTGATAGTCCCAAAATGCCTCCAGACATTGCCAGGTGTCTCCTGGGGGCGAGCTCATTCCTGCTTGAGAACCGCCCCCTCTCCAGCGAGATCCAGAGATGTGTATTTTTGTCGTTTTACACTTTGGAAAAATCTGATGCGCAGCCACCGTGCTCTGTGAACTTGAAGGAGTAACAAGAGGTAGAAACGTTATTACCTTCACAGCTGTCTCGGCGCAGCCTAGCAATTTACAGTTCTGGGGACAGCAGAGGCAGGAGGGAGGTCCCTGCTCTTCTGCTTGCCGTGAGCCTGGAGGGCACCTCAGCTCTCCGCTCCTGCCCATGGAAAGCTCTTCCCATCCCCTGGCCCTGTGCCCTCCAGGCCCAAGTGAGGCTAGGAAGGAAGGGGCTCTGCAGCTCCCCCCAACCCACCACAGCCCTGCCCAAGCTGCAGAATGCACAAACTGAACACCATGAAATGTTTAACCAAATCAGTCTGAGGCCCCTAGAGCCACCATGTGGAGATGACTTGCTACTTCTCAAACTGCTAACTTGGAGGGACCTTGGGGACAACTTGTAGAAGAGGGCCAGGCTGTAACCTGGCCAAGGTGTCCCTGCTCCCTCATTCCCACCCATTACTGAAGCATGTGGACACACCCTGCCTGCCTGGCTCCTCAGAGCAGGGCCACGGCCCATGGGTATTGTGGTCACCAGGAACTCCGAATGCAGAAGCTCAGCCTGCTCCACACCTCCTGAGTGAGAACCCAGCCGGGACCAGTAGGAAGGTCCCAGGTGACTGGGAAGCTCTCACATTTGATCTGCCCTGTGCCCGGCTGCATGCCAGGCTCTCTGTGGGCACTGGTTCACTGGAGTGGACCTCACTTCTATTGGACAGGTGGGAAGACTGAGGCACGGGAGAGTAAAGGTGCCTGTGGCCACCCAGCCAGTGAATTTGGCAGAGTGGGGGAGGGGTGTCCCCCTGGCATTTCCTGTTCCTCATCTGGGTGTTTTCCCACACCCCACTGCCAGCCTGTTTGGTGCCCACACATGTACAGAGTGCACAGCAGGTTTCAGCCTGTCACTTGTGTCCCCCAGTGTGTCCCCATAACACCTTCAGCTATTTTCGGTGGTTGCCACGGTAGTCTTCTTTCAGGCCAATTTCTGGTGGCAGACTGAGAGCTGCCCAGTGATGTCCTCAAACCCTTGTTAATTTAGGCGTGAACCCAGATGATGTTCTGACTCTGTCTTGTCCATGTAGAAAGGATCTGCTGAGCAGGAAGAGGGCTGCAGGGACCATGTCTGACCCGGTCAAGAGAAGAAATGAAAGACTCCCACCCTCACAGGGACCAGTCCCTCCCCTGCTGCCGAGGACCTTCCATGTCTGAGCAAGTGGCCCAGGGCTTCCACCCAGTGGTTCTTGGGAGCTGCGCTCCCTCAGCCCCCATGTCCTGGGGCCACTGTGGTCTCTGATAAAGCCTGGCTAGCTTAGAGACCGCACGCTGCACCCCCAGCTCTTTCCTTCACAGTCAACAAAGATCAAGCATGCAGAATCAAGAAACAGCTGCCTGTAAGGAACGCAGAGTTCTTGTTCAAAGAGGATGATAAATATAGAAACGTGCCCTTTCACAAGAGGAGGCTGTGGCCAGAAAATGGCAGGAGAAGGAAGCCTGTGCAGCCGCTAAGACCAGTCTTCTGCCTCCAGAAAATGAAGACTGACCGGCCCCTGGGTAGACAGGCCCCCGACAGCAAGCTGAAGTGGCTATGATAGCTGCTCCTAGTCAGAGCGGTTGCACAACCTATATTGTTCTACCCATTTTAAGGATGAGGAAGCTGAGGCCAGAGGGAGTTGGGGGAGTTGCCCAAAGACACCCAGCTAGGAAACAGCAGAGGTTTTGACCTCAGATAGACCTGAGTCCATTCAGTGTGTCCATCAAGGAACCAAGGTGACCGACCCCTCCTCCAAGAGAGGGGTCCCAGGGCTCAGGAAGCAGAGGGGCAATGGGATCTTTAGGATAATGCCAAGGTGTTTATTTCCAGTTTACTCAACGAGCTTGGTCATAGCTGATGCAGCAGAAAGGCCGTGGGTTTTGGAGTCTTCCGACCTGAGTACAAATCTTACGACTTTGCTCTCCGCACTCGGCGTCCTCGTCTGTAATATCTGCCTGGCCGGGTCCCTGGGGGGATTCGAGGCCGTGCTGTAAATGCAGCGCCTGCCTATAGGATGTGCCTCCCGGTCACTGCTGACATTCTTCTTGTTGTTCATCCACAGCAGTGCAAGCAGCGCTAGACCCAGAGTTAGGTCCATGATAAGTGAGGCCCATGATAAGTTCCTCAAGGGACAGGGCTATTTTTTTATTTGCTTCTGTCATCCCAGCGCAAGGGTCAGCCCACTGCAGTCCCGGGGCCAAGGTCAGCCCTGGCGGCTTTTGGAGATGACATGTCCTTGTCACACAGCCACGCCCATCAGTATACAATTTTGCCTCTGGCTGGTTTTCGTGCCACAAAAGCAGAGTTGAGTGTTTCCAAAGCTGTACGAAATTTACTCTCTGGCCCTTCCTTGAAAATGTTTGCCAATCCTGGCCCTAGACAGCCTGTCAAGGCTGGTAGACAGCAGGTGCTCAGAGTTCTTTCTAACTCTTGACCCTGCATCTTCTGCGGGTGCATTGGGTGTCCTTGGGTAGCGTCCCTGCCCCTCTCTGGGCCTGTTTCATTGAGTGCTCAGTTTACATCAGTGGTCCTCACCCCTCAAGCCTGCATGGACACCACCAGGGAATTTTTCTTTTGGATACACATTATGGAGCTTCCTCCACCCCCACCCCAGCCCCCCGGGGATGTGGAGAAGTTGACCGAGCAGGTCTCAGGTAGGAACTTGGAATCTGCTTTTTTAAAAGCCACAAAGGTGGCTCTGATATGCAGCCAGTTCTTGTGTCACTTGCATTGATCTCAAACTTTAACAAGCAAGCCGGGTGTGGTGGCGCACGCCTGTAATCCCAGCACTTAGGGAGGCTGAGACAGGAGGATCGCGAGTTCAAAGCCAGCCTCAGCAATGGCAAGGCGCTAAGCAACTCAGTGAGACCCTGTCTCTACATAAAACACAAAATAGGGCTGGGGATGTGGCTCGGTGGTTGAGTGCCCCTGAGTTCAAGCCCCAGTATATGCCCCCCCGCAAAAAAAAAAAAAAAAAAGCCTTAACAAGCAAACAAATCACTGGGAAGCCAGTTAAAACTACAGCCTCACTCCTGGAGGTCCTGATCGGTGACTCTAGAGTGTGCTTTGGTGATTCTGCAAGCCAGTTGGAATGCCAGGGAGACACTAGGGAGTGGTGGGGACTGTGACAGGCTGAAGAGCCCACATCTATTCAGCTTTCACTGGTGGTTCCCGCACAGGACTGTGGTACTGAGGCTGCCAGGCCTGTTGGCTGTTTTCTGTTTCCATGAATCTCCCGTTTTCAAACGTTGCCAACTAATTCAATTTTAAAATGTTCTGTTAGGCAACTGAAATACATCTGCAGGCTGTATCTGCCCTGGACGACTGGTCTGTGACCTCAGCTAAATGATTTCTGAGCTCCAGCCCAGCTATACCCATCTAGGATTTAATTTCTTTAAGAGTCGCTGAAACGCTATGTACTAAGTGTGCCACTGTTTCAGATGCCTTACCCATATGAACCCCTTCAGGCCACACTGTCGCTTTCTTTTTTAAACTTTATTTTATTATAATTGCTCAGTCATTAATTAGACAAAGGAGTGAGCTTCACAGTGTCAGTTCCATAATGCATGTCAAGCTTGGATCATACCCACCCTCCTACTAACCTCCTGGCCCTCCCCTCCCCCTCCCCCTGCCTCTCCCCTTCCTCTCCCTCCTAGTTGATCTATTTTCTAGTTCTACCTTTTCATTGCTACCTAGGAGAGAAAACGTGTGTTACTTACCTTTCCGTGTCTGGCTAATTTTGTCTAACATGATAGTGTCCAGTTCCATCCATTTTCCTGCAAATAACATAATTTCATTATTTATGGCCAAATAAGATTCCAATGTGTATAAGTACCTTTTTTTTTTTTAACCTATTCATCTGTTGACGGGCACCTCAGCTGATTCCATACCTTGACCATTGTGATAGCGTTGCAGTAAACACGGCATGCAGGAATCTCTTGCCTGCTAAATCCATTTCCTTCCGGTGGATCCCCAGGAGTAGTATAGCTAGGTCAAATTGTAGATCTGGTTTTTTGTTTGTTTGTTTGTTTGTTTTTCACAAACTACCACCAGTGGTGTGTGTTTGTTTGTTTGTTTGTTTGGTACTGGGGATTGAACTCAGGGGCACTCGACCACTGAGCCACATCCCCAGCCCTATTTTGTGTTTTATGTAGAGACAGGGTCTCACTGAGTTGCTTAGCACCTCGCTGTTGCTGAGGCTGGCCTTGAACTCGCGATCCTCCTGTCTCAGCCTCCCTAAGTGCTGGGATTACAGGCTTGGGCCACCACGCCCTGCTGGTATGTTATTTTTGTTCCATGTAAGTGTTACTTTTTTTCCACATCCCCTGCCTGCATTTATTATTTTTTGGTTTTGGGTTTTGTCTTGATAGTAGCCATTCTGCCTGGAATGGCTCTCAGTGGAGAGCCATTGAGAGAGCCAAACTCTCAGTGGAGTTTTGATTAGCATTTCCCTGATGGCTAACTGTGTTGAGTGTTTTTTCAGGTATGTATTGGCCATTTGTGTTTCTTCTTTTGAGAAGCATCCATTCAGATCCTTCACCCAGTTATTGACTGGATCCTTTGTTCTCTTATTGTTATCTTTTGGGGGTTATTTGTATATGCTGGATGTTAATCCTGTCAGTTGAATGGCTGGCAAAGATTTTTCTCCCCTTCTATATCTGAATCTTCACTCTGTTAACTGTTTCCTTTGCTGCGTGGAAGCTTTTTAATTCGAGATAATCCCATTTGTCAATTTTTGTTCCTATTTCCTGAGCTGTTGGAGTCCTGATCAGGAAATTGCCCCTGTGCCGAGATCTTGAAGTGTTTCTCTGTTTTCCTCTGGTGGTGTCAGATTCTCAGATCCCACAGGAAGGTCTCTGACCTGTTTTGAGTTAGATTTTGTACAGGACGAGAGAGACCAATGTAGTTCGTCATCTCCACCTTAATAGATTTCCCCAGCACCCCTCACTCTCTATTCTAACCCATTTTACAGATGAGGAAACTGAGACTAGAAAGGTCATTCCGTGTCAGCGCTGGGGCTTGGGCCAGCCCTGCTCGTGACCGCGGGGTGCCCCCCATCACTGGCTGATGTGCTTTTCTCTCTTCCTCTCCCGAGCACAGCAGACGGCCCGGCCCACCTTCTTTGCACGCAAATTTGAGGCGGTGGTGAATCAGGAGATCATCGGGCAGCTGGACTACTACCTGTACGGGAACTACCCGGCGGGCACCCCGGGCCTGCGCGCCTACTGGGAGAACGTGTTCGAGGAGCCCGACGGCATCCACAGCCTGAGCGACGTGGCGCTGACTCTGTACCACGCCTTCACCCGCCTGGGGCTGCGCAGGGCCGAGTCCTCGCTGCACACCGACGGGGAGAACAGCTGCCGGTGAGCGGCAGGCCGGGGCTGGGGTGCTGGGGTGCTGGGGTGGCTGGGCAGGGGGTCCTGCGATGCGGGGGAGGGGTGGGAGCCTCAAGCCGCGGATCAGGGGGCCATGCAGGTTGCCCCTCTCCCAGGGCTGCACCCCACCCCGCTTCCTGTCTTCCCGGGTCCCCCACTTGTCTCTGCAGCCTGCAGCTGCATGGCATTTCCCGCTGGAGACGTGGCCACCCTCTCTGCTTAACTTTTCACTGTGTGGGGATGCCAGGTCTAAGATTGACTCTGTTGGTGGCCTTGGGTCCACTCCTGGGTATTTTAGAAGGAAGCTTTGCGTCCATATTGTACGTGGGGCTCATCTTGGGTGGAAGGTAACCGTGACAACATACAATTTTTTTTTTTTTTTACTTTTCTTGATGGAAAGTGTCAAACATATACAAAATAGGGGACCCTGTGCACCCACCTCCCAGCCCCAGCAGGTAACCAGCCAGCTCGGGAACCTCAGGGCTCCTGTGCCTCCTTCTCACCTCCTCCCAGAGGCGTTGGAAAGAAAGGAACTTTTCTGTTCCCTAAAACCCTACAGACAGGGTATCTGTCTGCTTCCAGTGCACAGGAAGCTGGGTTTCTGCCAACCACCACCATTTCCATTGACTTCTTACTTTCCTGAGCCTTCCCTCTCCTTGCCCTCTGCTTTCTGCCTCCCCGAGGGTTTGGTTTAAAGGGAGACCAGATCCTTGCCCTTCCTCATATATTCTAGAACATTCTTGTCTGAAGTATTGGCTGGCACCCACCAGTGGTAGGCAAGATGATTCTAAGGGATGGCTGAGCACTGGAAAACCCACCAGAGTGGGTTAGGAACCCAGGACCTGCACTTTGAACTCAACTCTATTTACTAGCTGTTGACCTCGAGCAAGTCATGAACCTCTCTGACCCTCAGTTTCTTCTTCTGTACAATGAGAATAACAATAATAATAATAATCCCCAGATGGTATTGTGAAGCTGAAAGAAGAAAATGATTTAAAACCACCTTGTGAGTCATCGAGTATCATCTTCTGTTGACGGTTTCACAAACAAAGTGCTCAGTCATGTTCATGCTGTTGCTGCTGTTCTAGGTGGCATTATAACAAGCTGTCGAAATTGGTCACCCTGACCCTGCTGTGTGGTGTGAGGTGGTCACTGGCTCTATGAGCCACTCACTGCTGCCTCAGTGGCTTTCTTTGCTCACAACCCTCACTGTCACTGCATAGCCGACCTCTGCCCAGTCATCAGGACCATCCAGGTGCCACCTCCCTTTGGAGGCTGTTTAAGAGCTCCCCCATGGTAGCCCCACCCCCACCTCTCCAGAGCTGCAGGCTCAGGGGCTTCACTTCCAACATACCCATTGTGTGTGGCTACAGTGCCCGAGTGCACTGGCTCAAAGTCACGAGAGAGCATCTGTCACTCCAGCAAGCCTGGCTCAGAATCTGCATCTTTGAGCCACAGAATGGATCCCCGGTACATGGTGCTGTGCCGAACCCTTGGGAGCTGAATGTCGCCCAAGAACAGTTTTAATCACGAGCTTCCTAGAATGAATAAGATAAAAGCTCTGACTGGGCCTTCCAGAAGACACCCCCGATTTATTTAGGGTAGTTAGGGGATGAAGTAAGCCACCAAGATGCCTGGGGCCTGGAATCCTTCGGCTTCTACCTCATTTTTTATTCTGATGGGACCATTGTGCCTTGCTGTGGGGAAAGCCCTGTGTTTATGAACAGGAGCCCTGCAAATAAATCAGGACAAAGGACCCTTATCCCAAGAGGCAGAGGAGGATGAATCGCTGCCCCTGAGAAACAGTAAGCAAAACCCAGGCCCCACTGCATCTGGGCATCGCGGACACCCTGGGCCTGTCCGGTCCAGGGTGTGGCCTCTCCTCTCACCGAAGTGATGCCTATTGAGTTTATTCTCATTATAACATAACACACGTGCTCACAGGCATTGCAGAAATGTTTGAAATGACAGATTCAAACATTAAGAGAAGAAGAAAATAAAGATGCTTATATTCCACCACCCAGGAATCAGTGTGTCAGATTTTATGACGGATCATCAAACCCGTGCCCCCCAGGGGGCCAAGGAGGTAGCAGGGGCCAGTGGGTGTGCCCCTACAGGGCAGGCTGACCCGCCCACCTCCGGCATCTGGGTCCAGAAGCTCTAGTCCATTCATTGCAGTGTAGACTTCGAGCTGCAAACCAGTCCCCTGAGTTTTCAAGGGAAATCAGAAATCCAGATTTTTTTAATGCCTACTTTATTTAAATAAGAGGAATAAAATACCTCCATCCAAAAGGATGCATCGGTGGTATCCTACGGGCTATTGTATTGGCTCTTGATGATTACTCTTCCCTTAGAAAAGTAACCCTTTTAATTACCTAAGTACCAAATACAGTGAAGAGGAGGCTTAATTACTTAAATTCCAAGTACAGTCAAGCTAAGACACCGGAAAGCTTTGTGTTCTGTTTTGGGGTTACCTGTTCCCTAGATGTACCTTAGGGTTCTACAGAAACCCTTCTAGGTCTCACGCAGTCCATAGGCTCTTGGTTGGGCACAGACTTGGACAGACCAGGCCCCTGAACTAAACTCTTCACATTCCAGCCTGAAGACAGACAGATCCTAAGCACAAGGGAACTGGAACAAATCAACAAGAAAGAACACTCCGGGAAGAGGAGTGTTTTGGCTTTTAAGTTTGGCTTTTATCGCAAGTGTTAAGTGAACTACTGTGGCATTTAAGCAGGAAGTTAAGGAGGCAACTCCCATGACCATTGGTTATGTCACACAAAGTAAGAGAAGAATTGTCCAAAAGTCCCCGCACCACTCCCAGTGAGGGATGGCAGCGGCTCGGACCAGGCTTCTGGCAGTGCCAGAGTGGAGGGTGGATTCAAGTGGAGACAAGAGGCAGGAGAATCACGAGTTCAAAGCCAGCCTCAGCAATGGTGAGGCACTAAGCAACTCAGTGAGACCCTGTCTCTACATAAAACACAAAATAGGGCTGGGGGTGTGGCTCAGTGGTCGAGTGCCCCTGAGTTCAATCCCTGGTAGTCCTCCCCCCAGAAAAATAAATAAAATTGAAAATGCACATCTTCAGTCATGCTAGCCACATCTGAAGTGCTCAGTGGTCACCTGTGGCTACCATGTTGGACAGAACAGATACAAAATATTTCCATCCTCTTGGAAACTCCTGCCTAGACTTGGCCACATCCGTAGAGCTGGGGGCACAGGGCAAGGCTTTCTGCTCCCGGCATCCGCACCCGAAGCTGGCGTGAGCCACGAACACCCAGCCTCTGAAGAGCACGCAAGCTGCTTCTGCAGAGACCCAGCGGCATCCCAGTAACAAGGCAGCGATTTCAGGAGCAGCCTCCACACAAGAAGGTGGCTTCCCCAGCCATTATCCTAGGACATAAAGATTTAAACCTCCAGATCGGACCCAGAGGGAAGCCTGCATGTAGCTGAGAGGGGACAGTGATTTGTGGACTGCCATCATAAGGACCCACAAGCATCCTCTTAATGCCGTGTAATTTACCCCTTTGCAGAAATGGTGGCCTTTTACTTTCCAAGTAGGAAGGAAGATCTAGGAGCTGAGCCGCCAGGAGCGGGGCTCCTCTCTGCTCCCTCCTCCCTCCCGTCCTCTGGACATCTCTGCTTAGCTTCCCTGACCCTTCCAGCCAGCAGGCCTGAGCGGATCAAAGACACGTGTTTTCAAATAAGCTGCTCCTATGTGCTTGTGTGCGTTGGCATGTGTATGAATCTCAGATTGGCAGCAATTTTTAAAGAAGCAGCACAGTGTTGGTGGCAAGAACAATGAGGATATAAATTGGTGTTTCTGATAAAGTCAGGCAGCAGGCAATAAAGAGACCCTTGAGATTAAGAAAGAGAGATGTTCCAAAACACATTCTTTTGGCTCAAGGATGCAAAAAAAAAAAAAAATGCAGCTTTGTTTGGAAAAAATATTATAAACCATTTATTATTCATCGATGAGGACTGACTCTAAAATATCACATGACATGCATACACATCCTTGTTTCCAGAGACTTTAAAAAACACGGAAAAAATGCTCAGGAAATCCTGTGGCACCAAAGCAGAATATACCCAGTATGTACATTATGATCTCCACGATGCAATATTTATGCAAATATATGCATAGAAGAGGTGGCTGCCGGGAAATGCGTCAGGAAACAGTGTTTGCACACCATTGTCGCTCCCAGCCCCAGCACCCGAGGACTCAGTAAATATCTGAATTGACGTTATTTGTGGGAAGAGGCATCAAAAGTAGTAATTTTATTTTCTTGATTGTATTTCCCTACAGTCAGCATGTTTCACATTTATAACTCAGCAAAAAAGTTATTCATAGTCCCTGAGATCGTAGTTACATAGGGAGCAGCTTCCAGACTGGTGCACAGGAGCATGGTAAGTGCTGTATAAACGGGGTCTATTTTAGGAACAGGCTCCCGCGGCATGTGTGGTGGGGGTTGTGATGCCACACGCCTCAGGGCCCTGGCCCATGATCGCCTGTGTTTTCAGGTACTACCCAATGGGCCACCCAGCATCTGTCCACCTCTACTTCCTTGCTGACCGCTTCCAGGGCTTTCTGGTCAAGCACCATGCTACCAATCTGGCCGTGAGCAAACTCGAGACCTTGGAGACATGGGTGATGCCGAAGAAAGTCTTCAAGATTGCGAGCCCCCCCAGTGACTTCGGGAGACTTCAGTTTTCTGAGGTGAGAGGCCAGAGGCTGTCACATTGATTGTTTGGCAGCCCCCTCACCTGGTGCTCCGCTCTGTTCTGACACTAGCAGCTGGAGAGGGAGGAGGAAAGGATTTGTAGAGCCCTGAAGATGAGCTCACATCTGTGAGACCCTCCAGCCCCAAACACTGGGAGCCAGTCTTAAATAGGGTAAGAGGAGAGGGCTAGTGAGGTGGTCAGCATTGGGGGCCAACCTGAAACTGGGTCCATGTTTTAGAGTAGAATTTCTTCTCCTCTTAAAATTTCATCCTAGCCAGGGACTCCTTCTAAACCTGTGTTTATAGTATACCAGCAACAAACCAGCTTCCTAAGGATGTAGTCACATTAATACCATCTTACACATTGGGGAATTAAGGCAGATGGAGATCTGATGGTTTTCTGGATTATAGCTAGGAAATGGAAGAGCTCAAAACTGATCCCATGTCTCTGGTCACAGACACCATGTTTAATTATGTTAATCACCCCAGGTCCTAGCACAGGGCTGGTTGCAAGTGAACAGGAGATCAGTCTTTGGCTACAGGAGTGGATGGGTGGATGGATGGATGAGTGGATAGGGTGGATGGATGGATAGATGGATGGATGGATGGGGTGGGTGGATGGGTGGATGAGTGAATAGGGTGGGTGGATGGTAGATAGGTGCATGGGATGGATGGATGGATGGTTGAATGGATAGATGGATGGTGGATGGATGGATGGGTGGATAGATGGATGAGTGGATAGGGTGGATGGATGGATGGATGGATGGATGGATGGGGTGGGTGGATGGGTGGATGGTGGACGGATGGATGGATGGGTCAAGGCATGGACAGATGGACTGGCGCGTGGATGCATGGGTCCATCAAATGCACTCTCCCCTCCCATAACAGCACCAACCTTTAGTCACTTCTCTGGCTGGAGAAACAGATTTGCCAGTGCCACTGTTACCGTCAGCCCTGCCTCCAGGCCCAGAAGGCCCACATGGTCCAGCCTGTTTTCTTCCCCAGCCTATCCAGAGCCTCCCTGTTCCTGCTCACACTTCTGTGTCTTGACCAAACACACCACACTTGTTCTGGCCTCAGGCTTGGCACAGGCTGACTCCCAGCCCTGAACACTCTGCCCAGGGTTGCCACATTTCTTTTTCAATTATTCCAATCTAGATCCAAATGGACCTAGATCTTCACACCGCGGTTGCTACATTATCCACCGACACTTCCCTGTTGAACTGTTTCTCTCTCAGTATTTGCCTTGTAAGGCTCCCTTGTTGATTTATCTGATCATTTATTGATCGTCCACAAGAGAGTCGGAGCTCTACCTCTCCTGTTCCCCGCTGTGTCCCCGGCATGTATCATCTGTAGAAGAGCGCATGCCACTCGGAGAAGCTGAGTGTGATTTTGGAAGGAATGAGTGGATGCTCCAGGGTGGCGATGCTGGAAGAAGGGCAGTGTGACCCGCAGGAACCCCAGCATCTGATTTCTGCTCTCCCCGTATCAGTGCTTAGCTCAGATGGTGCTGCAGGAGTCTGGGCGCTCGGTTAAAGATGAAGAAACAGATTCTAGAGTATGAAGAGCTTGTGGGCCTGGGCTATGAAGGGGGTGGCGTCTCCCCTCCGGGTCCTTCTCCAGTCCACTGTGGCCATGTCTTCCTGTCCTGGTCTCTGCTCCATGTGCCCCCCAAACAGGCATGAGGGAGTTTCTTGCTAAGCCAGCATTGTCAACTAAGGCTCCAGATGGATTGGCTGGATTTGAACTCCCCTGCCACCCGCTCCATATATTACTAGTGTCGGGGTAATTAAATGCTGCCCCAGTTGGCTTCTGTGCCGGGCGCCCACATGGTCCAGTGAAGACATTAACATCCTATTGAAGAGACGGATGCCTGGTGTCTGGGCTCTCCCTGCTGATCAGCCTGTGGTTGGATGACGAGGTCCCTCTGGCAGTGATGAATGATGTTGGCCACTCCGCGGCTAGCGACCTGCAAGGGTTCCTGCCGTAGGTCTGGTAGCGCTGGAGAGGAGCCACCAAGATCACTGGCAGAAACAATGACATAGGACACATAGTCCTAATCTAGTATTTTGAAAATTTTCTGGTGTTATTTATTTTATTTTATTTTTTGCAATCTAGGGATTGAGCCCGGGGCCCTGCACATGCTCCGCAAGTGCTCTACCCCCGGCCCTCTTAGTCTGGCTTAGTTTGAACAGCATAGGTATAAAACTGCCCGGGAAGGAAGGGGAGACCTTCAGAGCCACGGGGTGGGCTGCAGAGTCTCCCTGGCTGGTGCCTGGCCTGACGTCTGGGTCCGGGTTGTCGCAGGTGACCAGCGTCACATTTCTTCACTCCCTGAGAACCCCACGCTGTTGTCTTGGCGAAAAGATGCCCAGTTTTTCGGCGGGCCACCCCAGCAGTGAGCTAGACTCCCGAGGGACAGAGGCAAGCCAGATAAAGGAGGCCACTATTGTCATAAACTGCAGTCTAGGGGGGCAGCCAGCCAGTCAGTGAGAGAATAAAAGAACAGAAGCAGTTCAGCTGATGACAAGCATCACCGATAAAATGACTTCATTCATGTGACTGCTTGAGGACTCGGGAGGTTGATGGAGATCACCCCCCATAGGGTGATTCATTCCAAAAGGCTTTTCAAAAGACAGAAATTCAGAGCTGAAATCTGTGAAGGAGATTCTTAGATGGGTAGATCTGGAACAATCCCAGCACAGGGAAGAGGGGGAAGAGCACGTGCAAAGGCCCTGAGGCTCAGAAGGAGCATGCCATACTCAACGGGCAGCCAGGCTAATATGGCCAGAGCATAGTGAATAAGAAGGAGAATAGTGAAGCCAGGTCTCAAGAAGAGACAGGGTCTTTCAGGCCCTGAAAGGTCCAGATTGGGACCTTTGGATTAGGATTGGAAGCTGGGGATAGCATGTTAGGTTAGAACTTGAGCACACATTTATATTGGGGCAGTTGATCCTTTTGCAGGGAATGGCTAGGGACTTCCACACTGAGGCCCATGAGATCTCAGAGGTCACAGTGGATGGAACCTCCATCTCAGACTGACCCCGGCTCCCTTCTCAGCCTAGAAGGAAGACCCGGGGATTTTGTCAGCAGCTCCCCGACACCCCCGCACATGTTGTCTTGGTTTTTGAACTCAGATCTCAGATAGCTCTTCGTTTCCGTTTCTGTGGTGAGCCCCAGGACGGTGCTCTCCAGGGTCCCCACAGCCCCCTGATCAGGTGGGACCTCAAGGTGGTTCTGTGACTGCCTCCCTTCCGTCTGCTGGAAGGTCAGTGTGGACAGCCTGGGTGCCCAGGGGAGCCCGGTCCTCAGCCCTGTCCATTCAGTACGTGTTCAAGTTCAAGACTGAGAACTAAGGGCCAGGCACATGATTGATTGATAGAGGTAAATAGATAGATAATAGAGAAGACAGACGTACAGATGTGGCATACAGATCGGAAATAGATACTTGATAGATATTGGTAGATGGATAGAAGATGCATGATTGATAGATAGATGACAGCAGTCTGCACTCTGCTCAATACTGTCCTGAGCACCGGAGACGCGTTGGTGAAGAGCCAGAGAAGTCCCTGGCCTCCTGCAGTGTGTTCCAGTGCTTAGAGGTGACGCCGGAGTTGGAGCTGCCAGGGGAGGAAGACTGAGCCACAGAGAGCCCGGCAGACCGAGGACCCTGGCGAGACAGGCTGAGAGCCCTCCATTGGGGCGAGCAGAGGAGAGGGGGTGGCGTAGGCACCAGCCAGCGACTGACCAGAAAGGGATGGGGCTTTCACAAGTCTGGGAGGGATGTCCCTCGATGGCCCCACTCCTTGCCCAGCTCAAGCTTCGTCTCTGGTCTGATGGGAGTTGGTGGGAAGGTGCGTGGTCTTGACCCTGCGTGTGCGGCAGCCACCCCAAGTGGGTGGGGGCTCCTGGCTCGTCTGCACTGGATGAGTGAGTGAATGAACAGGGGGCCACTTAGAGCATCGGGAGATGACCGCAGCCTCTGGGTCCCACACTGGCTGGCTCTGCACTCCTACCACAAGTCTTGTGCCTCTGGGCCACAAGGACCCTGGCAGACCCTCCCCTTCCTGGAGTCAGGAATACAAAATGAATCGAGGCTCCCAGACGTTCCCACGGGGCCTTAAGCCCTCCGTCTGGGTTAGCCATGGAGCTCCAGGTCCCAAGTGAAGAATGGACGGTGACTCCAGGCAAGGACAAGGAGCCTCAGTCAGCTCCTGTTTGCACATGGAACTCTTCTCCAGGAGGGTGCATCCGTGCACACCTCCCTCCCGACCTGTGCACACAAGCAGACGCTGCTACCAACATGCCCACGTGCAGATAAATCCCCACCAGGGAGAGTTCCCCTTTTTCTTTTCCAAATTAGAAAACCTCTCATTTAATGTGATTTGAAATAGCAGTGAAGTTCAGTGTTAGCCATCTACATAGTTGGTCCATGTTCTTGTCAAGTCATTCACTCATTCATTGGATAGGCATTGCTTGAGCACCTGGTGTGTGCTGAGCCCAGTAGTAGGCACCAAGAAAGCGCAGACAGCCAAACAAGGAAGGCCATTCCCATGGGGCTTCTGGAACGGGGTGGGGTGGGGCATGACCAGTTGGCCCTCGGGTTATGCTCAGCAGTGAGAGTGACCGAGGGCCACTCTAGATCTGGGGGTCAGGGAGGGTCCAAGGGGACCTTGGAGGTAAGGGGCCAGCTGTGTGGGAAGGTGAGGGTACTGCAGGCTGGACAGATGGTGGGGACCCTGGGGCAGGAAGAGGCCTCATAGGTTGGAGAGTCTGAAACAGGGTGAGCAGGGAGCCAGACGGAGAGGTGGTGGTGGAGGGCAGGCCAGGCCTCCTGGCCATGGCGAGGCTAGCTCAGAGCCGGGGGTGGAGGGGCCTTGAGCAGGAGAAGGGCACAGAACTACTGTCTGTCCTTTGGGTGGATAATAAATTGCAGGTGCCAGAAGTGAGAGGCAGAAGCCAAGAGCGATGTCTGGGGGTCCGAGCCAAGCAGCCCGCCGCTGGCTGGCAGAGGGTGCACAGTGATTCTTCCATCTCCAGGGTCAGGCTCGGGATGCTCAATCCCCCCGCGCAGAGCCTCGCTATTTCAACAAAGCCACAGGGAGCAGGGCTTACAGGCCTCCTTCCTCCCAGCTTCTGCTCTGGTGGCTCCGAAGCCAGAGTTCCCCTCTCGCTCAGCACACTAACAGGCTGCGTGCAATTTGGAAAGCCCAGGACCAAAGCTGAAAGCAGTCGTACCTGTCGAGTGGCAGGGTATGACTTTTGGGGAATAACCTGCAAGCCGGTGTTCATTCATGCATGTGTTTAGTAACCACTTGGGGGTTTGGTTTCAAAGCACATTCCACATACGGAGCACAGGAGGCCCCATGGTTTCATGAGAGGACCGCAGGTCTCAGGATCCCCAGGCAGGGCCCACATTCCAGGTTTTCTGCTGACCAGTTGTGCAAGCTGGAGTAGGTGACCTAAGCAGAGCCTCGGTCTCCTCATCTGTGAAATGGGTCCATGAAACCTACCCAGCAGGATCCTAGGTCTTTCTGGGACCCAGCCCCCTAGCTCACACCAAAAGGCTTCAAGACTCGCTCTCCTGTTTCAGGTCGGCACTGACTGGGATGCCAAGGAGCGGCTGTTCCGCAACTTCGGGAGTCTCCTGGGGCCCATGGATGAGCCAGTGGGAATGCAGAGGTGGGGGAAGGGGCCCAACGTGACCGTGACCGTCGTTTGGGTGGATCCTGTCAATGTCATCGCAGCCACCTATGACATCCTGATCGAGTCCACTGCTGAATTCACACACTACAAGCCTCCTTTGAACTTGCCCCTGAGGCCCGGGGTCTGGACAGTGAAAATTCTCCACCACTGGGTGCCGGTTGCAGAGACCAAATTCCTGGTCGCGCCCCTGACCTTCTCAAACAGGCAGCCCATTAAACCAGGTGAGTGTTCCAGTGTCCCCACAGGGGAAATAGCCCCTCCCAGGGACCTTGCGGATCCCTCTCCTTGGCAGAGTTGTGCTCTGGCGTGGGGCGTGGGATTGCCAGGCAGGGCCTCCCCTCCACTCTCCTGGCTACTCCTACTTGTCTGTCCTAGAGAACCACGGAATTTCCTCCCTGGTACCTTCTTATTAAGTCCCCTCCCCATGGACTTCAGGAGGTCTGAGCATGTTTACGGTAAGATGGAAAATAAACAAGCCCAGACAGATATTAGGTTTCAGCAAGTCTTGTTTGCTGTTCAGAAAATAATAATTAACAAGGAATTCTATTCATCAAAAATATAATTCCCTCAGTAAAACCAGAAACCACCCGCTGGTGGGAGATATTTGCTTTTAAAAAGTACTCATGTGCAGAATATATAAAGAAATCCATAAATCGGAGTTTGGCAAACAGGACCACAAAGCCAAACACGATGTGTTTGTTTGTTTTTGTAAATAAAGTTTTATAAGAATACAGCCACATAGAACTAAAATTGGAACAAATTTTTTAAAAAATGAGTCCAGCCATACCCATTCAGCTGTACGGTGTGTGTTTCTGCTCTGGGCTGCGGTGGCAGAGTCGAGACTCAAGTGCCCTGTTGATTAGCTGCACTCCTGACATCCCTAAGGGCTCTCAGAGCCAGATGTGGAGGCAAAGGTTGTGATCAGCAGCAACCTACATGCTTCAGATATTTGATGGAATAGCCCAGAAGTGATCCTGAACCCACCCACCCCAGGAGAGCCGGGGCCATGCACCGTGGCCCTGATCTTTCCAGTGTTTTCTGCTGGAATTTCTGAGGAAGGCAGAGCTCTTCCCACCCATGCCTGGGAAGACTGAGGGGTCATCATCCCCCACCGGGAGCAGACCCCTGTTGTGGGTAACCGTGTGTGTGAACGATGTTCTCACGACAGGGAACACAAAGGTAGGAGCAAAGCAATTTGTAAAATGATTCATCACGAGTAATTTGCTATTGATGCGTCCCCAGTAATCTCAAGAAATCTGATGAGGTGGAATTGAGGAAAATTTAATTATAGAGGCGAGAATCATGAGCTGATACTGTAATAGCGTCCCCCACATTAACCTCGTTTTTCATGAGGGTTTCTCGCTTCAACCGCGATTTGGGTTTCCAGCATCTGCTCTTTCGGTTCGCTCGCTGCTCTTTGCGCTTGGGATGTTCTACCTTTGGTCAGTGTGGGCCTCCCACCGCCTCCCACTCTCGGCAGAGGAGAAGCTTGGAAAGACTGTTAGAGAAGTTGGTGGAAAGCACCAAAGACAGAAGGCTCTGTTCTCCTGGCAGATGGCCCTGGCACTGCCCACCTTGCCTGCCCATATCAGAAGTGAGCGAGGGCCAGATTTATAACATGTCAGCTCCTACTCCCATGAGAGAGAGAAGCTTTGCAAAACCATAAGCAAAGGCCAAATATAAGCTCATTGCATGCTGGTCTCCTCTTTCCCCATGGCCTGCCCATACAGTCCAGCTCCTGTGCTTCCTGGGGCATTGGGAATTGAAGGAATGGCATTCTTGTCTGTTTTGGTCAAGGTTGATGCATGTTTTAAATTCAGCTAGCATTTGCATTGCTTTTAGAAACGAGACAGGCATGAGGTCTTTCTGTCTCCCACTTCCCCACTCAAGACCCACATATTAGAAGAAAACAGCATGCTATATCAGGTTGTCCTGGGCACCATTAGTGGGAATAGCTGCTGTCCAGCAAAAAGGAAGCATCGTCTTCTGAGCACTGCATTGTCTCATAAGGAGGTATCTTCTAATCGTAGCCATCATGGGCTGTAGCAAAACCTGATTGGTGAAACAAAACTCACCAGCCTCATTGGCCAAATCCTTTTTTAAAATATGTACTTGTCATTGGCAATAAAGCAAGCAGTGAATGTGAACTTCTTCAGGATAGGAACATCTGACTTCTCTCCTTTACCCCAAACTTTCTGCCTCCTCATCTTTAAGTCCTGGAAGGGTTGACAGTTCCTCTTGTGCATACCTTACGTCACTGTTTGCCAAGCATGTGAAGTCCCTTTTTGGCCCTGTAGATCTAATTGGCTCCAGGGTCCACATCCCCATTTAATAGATGGGCAAATCAACTTTTCATAGAATTGGCTCCAAGATGAATAAACGGAACCCTGCTTTAGCTTCCAGCTGGTGATGGGTCTAGCGTGGAGCGTCAAAATGGCAAGCACGAGCCGGGTGCAGTGATGCACGCCTGTCATCCCAGCGGCTCAGGAGGCTGAGGCAGGAGGACTGTGAGTTCAAAGCCAACCTCAGCAAAAGCGAGGCACTAAGCAACTCAGTGAGACCCTGTCTCTAAATAAAGTGCCCTTGAGTTCAATCCCTGGGAACTATCCCCCTCACAAAAAAAAGATAGCAGGCATGGCTTTGGGGTTCAGCCCATCCTGGGTTGAAGCCCAGATCTGTCTAACTATAGCAGCCTCAGTTTCCCCATCTGTAAAATTGGGATGGTATATATAGTTTTCTGGATGGAGGATCGTGGACTGACAAAAAACCAATAGTAATAATCCTAGCATGTAAAGTATGTCAGGTGCCACTTTGAGCCTGCACAGTTAATCCTCACACACAAACATGCTGAGGAAGCTGAGTGCCCTCTCCATTTTATGGATGAGGAAACTGAGGCACAAGGAGTCAAAGTCAGAAGTCGCATACCTGGTTTGCAGGATGTGGGGATTCAGACCAGACTGTAGTATCCGGGCTCTTACACGAAGCACTTCACAGAGCAGTTGGCACCCGGTGGGTGCTCGGCAAGGCAGAGCTATCACAAGGACACTCCCCTCCACCCCACTCTGGCTCAAATGTTGTGCTTCCCGAGGGGGCACGTAGCCGTGGGGAGCTCACGCACCAATGCCTGCCACCGAGCTGTCAGGAAGCAGCGGTGCCTGGCATATCCAGAGTTGGCGGTGGACATCAGCAGCCCAGAGCTGGGCTCCCCTCATGCTCTGAGGTCCACAGACCTGGGTTCAACCCTGGTTCCAACACCTGTGACCTCTGTGCTGAGGGGAAGGAGCACAGTAAGGTTGTGCCCTCGCTGTTCCCTATACCCAGACGTTCTTCCCCAGAATCTTCAGGCGCCCTCTTCCTGCACAGTGATCAGTACTCTGCTCAGATGTCACCTCCTCAGGGAGTCTCCCCCGCCCACCCCATGTGGACAGACACATGGGACTCAGCACAGTTTTCCCGTAAAGGGCTAGGTAGGTAGTAAATATTTACAGCTTTTGAGGCCAAGGGGTTTCTGTCCCAATCACTCACCTCTGCTATGGTGGCACGAAAGCAGCCATTGATGATATATCAGCAAGTGGGTGTGGCTGTGTTCTAATAAAACTTTATTTATAAAAACATATGGTGGGCTGGGTCCGGCCCAGAGGCTGTATGTGGTCTATTGTGACTCAACACCCTGTTATGGTCTCCATGACAATTATCACTGCCTGAAACGACCTCACTTGTCTAATTGTTTATTTGGTTGTTGTTGTTGTCAGTCTTTCCCCACCAAGACTCTGACCTCTTGGACGCCATTGTAACAACAGCTGTCTATCTGGTCCATTCTGCCACCTAGAATGGAGCCTGGGACCTGAGTAATAGGCATTTGTTGTATCTCCGTCTGATCAGTCAATCAATCAATGCCTTGCAGATAATAAATATTTAGTAAGTGCTGAGTGAATGTTTTGCACAAAGTAGATGCTTAAAAACATGTTGAAAGGCTGGGCACGAGCCGGGCGTGGTGGCACATGCCTGTAATCCCAGCACTTTGGGAGGCTGAGGCAGGAGGATCGCGAGTTCAAAGCCAGCCTCAGCAACTAAGCAAGGCCCTAAGCAACTCAATGAGACCCTGTCTCTAAATAAAATGCAAAATAGGGCTGGGGATGTGGCTCAGTGGTTAAGCACCCATGAGGTTCGATCCTGGTACCAAAAAAAAAAAGATAGTGTCGGATGAATGACAAACCGACCATTAACCCATAAATATATGGGGGTTGCTCCATGCCCTTCGAGAGGTGGGCTGTGGCCCTGCGGGCCCAGTTCCACCACCTGTACAATGAGACGGCTTAAAGCGCTTCCCCATGAGATTGTCACAGGAGTTACATAGATGACGCCCGGTGTCCCTGGTGCCAGGTACACAGGGAGCAGGTGTCCACTTGGTGGCTCTTATACTCATTGTGCCCTTCGGTTTTCAGAGGAGGCGTTGAAGCTGCACAACGGCCCCCCCCGCAGTGCCTACATGGAGCAGAGCTTCCAGAGCCTGAACCCCGTCCTCAGCCTGCCCATCAGCCCTGCCCAGGTGGAGCAGGCTGGCCGGAACGCAGCCTCCGCGGGCGCAGCGCTGGAGGGATGGCTGGACTCACTGGTGGGCGGGATGTGGACGGCCATGGACATCTGTGCCACGGGCCCCACTGCCTGCCCGGTCATGCAGACCTGCAGCCAGACAGCCTGGAGCTCCTTCAGCCCCGATCCCAAGTCAGAGCTGGGGCCCGTCAAACCCGATGGCCGGCTGAGGTAGCACTGGCCACGCAAGGGCCACCATGCGATCGCCACGGAGGGCTGGTGCAGCGGAGCCCTGGCCTCCCTCCCTGGGGGTGCCTTTTGTGCCAGGGTCTCTCCTGGCCATGGGATGGAGGAGATGGAGGGTGTGGAGGCCAGAGCAGAGCCAGCCTGCATCTGGCGAGCTGGGGTTGGCTCATCCGGGCACCAGGGCGGTCTCGCCTCTTCTGGCAGATCCCCAAGTTCCCCAGGTTCCTCTCTTCCCCCTCCTGTGACCTGCACCCATCCTTCACAAGTGATTTCACACTTTTATTTTGAGCAGCAGAACTTTGTTTACTCAGCACTTGGTAGGTGGAAGTTCAGGCACAGATGAAATCCAGGCTGCACTGGCGGAAGCTGAGCGGGGTGTGGTCTCCTCCCCAGGCTTAGCCTGCCAGGCCGGCCCTTTGCCCAGGACATCTCCCAAGGTCCCTCTTCCAAACCCAAGGGCTCTGCAAAATCCAGTTTGACAAGCACTGCCCGGGTGGGCTCTGACCTCCTGCTGCCCTTCTGTTTAGCTTTCTGCTCCTTTGGCTGGGAATCCCTAGGCCAGCCCTAACCTGGCAAGCTACCCACCAAGGTCAATCTCAGGCCTTTCCAGGGGAGACGGGCCTGGGAAGGCCCCTAGCCTCCCACCAGCCCTTCTAGCATGAGCTGTTCTCCCTGACCAATAGAGAAGCAGGAAAGCCTGTTGATGTGACCTGGCCTAGAAGTGTGACTGCCAGCTGGCCGTTGGTCCAGGCCACCCTCCATCGAGGCTACTGCACAGAGTAACAGAAATGGAATGGTGCTTGTGAGCACGAGCCTCAAGGGTCTTAGCTGTGGGTTTTCTGGGAGACAGAGACTGTGACCTCTTAGGTTCTTCAGCATGGGGACAGTGGGGACCATGGCCAGGAGACTCACAAGGCATTACCTGAAGCAGGTCTCCTGAGCCGGGCGGCAAAGCAGTACCCACCCCTTCCCTGCCAAGGCCCTTCTACTCTGAGGTCAGGCTCCCAAACCCTTTGTGAATTGCACACTTGGTTCTGGGGGTGTGGGGGACAAAGGACCAGACTCCTCGCAGGAAAAAGCATCTCGGAGTCTCCGATTAATCCCACGGCCTCGCTCATCCAAGCTGCCATCAGGCCCATCTGGACACAGAATATGAAGATGAGAAAGCTGTTTCCATGGTGGGAAGGTTGTCCAGATGTTTAAAAACAGTATTATTCAAATTGCTTGAGTGACCAGAAACTTGAAGGGTTTCCTTGCTATGTGTCCTCTGGAGGACGCCCCCACACACAGCTAATTGAGGGAGCCCTCCCTCGAGTCCTCCCTTCTTCCTCGAATCCCACCTCTCCTGAGTGACAGGGTAGCCTGGGAAAAGACGCTCCTGTTCTTCCCACGGGGAGCTGGTCCTGACACCTCCCCAGGCACGGGCGGAAGTTTCCTCAGTTTACCTGGGCGACCTGACCTCCTGCAACACGGCCCGCCCCACCCAGCAAGGCAGGAGGTCCTATTGGCGATGGAGGACATGGAGAAGGGACACTAGGTATTTATGGTTTATGTGTTTTAGTCAGTGACTAATCAGTAGGTGCTGTCGTCACAGCCTGTCCATGACGTTTTCTTACTGATGAAAACTGCCTGTCACGCAAGGCCCCTCCCCTCCCAGCCACCCCCTTGTCTTTCTCTCTTTCTCTCTCTCTTTCTCAGTTTCTATCTTTCTGGGTCTGCCTATACCCTCCCTGTCCTCAGAGGAAAGCAGGGACACTGGGCACCACAAGAGAGCTTCAGCAGGTGGCATCCCCCAGCAGGGGGTAGGAACCTTGGGGACCACCAGAGTCTGGCTTTTCCTTATGAAGGTGTTAGGCTCATCTGTCCCTGAGTGTTGGAATCCCTGAATGGCCCCTGCCCCCTGTCCTAAGCACAGAGTAGTGACAGCTGGAGAGCCAGTGAGTGTGCTGGCTGCAGGGAGCTTGGGTGTGGCAGACTCCCAGGCTGATCTCATCACAGCATCGATGGGATGATGACAGAAACAGGCTCCTTCAGAGGGAGACAGAGTGATCAGCCCCAGCCAGGAGAGTCCAGAGACAGCTGGTGTCCAAGGTGGTTCTGGGAACCTGAGCCACTTTCTCAGAAAGCCTGCAGGATGTCTAGGTGGCTTCTCACACTCCCAGGGGGCCAGGAGTCCAGAGACAGCCTCTTTCTGCCCCCAGCCTCTGCCTCAGGCCAGGGTTTCCCTGGGGCTGCAGAAGCCCTGGGAGTTTCTCTTCCCACTACTTACAGAGCTGCTAGGGCACTTTTCTGCAGTGTTTTTATCAGTGGCTTTAGGGATTCAGCCCTGGCAGGTCCCTGAAAAACAGAGCAAGGGACAAACTCCAGCACAAGGCCCCTCCAGACCCACTGACATTTCTGACTCTCTCCATCCTGGACGAGTAGAGAAATGGCCGCGCTGGCTTGCTCGGGGACCCCCTCCACCCCAGGCCTCCCTCCCCACTCGCTGCAGCTACTTCTGGGGGCTGAGAAGTCACACAGGGTGTTCTTGTCTCCACTGTTTGGGGATCATAGAAATAATTTTGCAGCTGTTACATTTGATTAAAAAAAAATCCAAACAAAGCTTAGTATAATTTGCGAAAAGGAGATGTTTTCCCAGGGGGGGAAAAAAGTAGTGTTGATTCCTTTTTTTTTTTGTTTTGTTTTGTTTTCTGTTTGTTTTTTGTTTTTGTTCTTGTTTTCTTTTTAATCTGCCTGAAGGTGGTTTATTTGGCCAGGCAGTTTGAGGTGTGGCTACCTGAAGATTTCAAGGCCATGGAGCAGTGGTTTCTGGGAACCCTGTTACCCTCTCAGCAGCAAAAAGTTATGGGCTTAGCCACTGATGGGGACCCTGAAAACTCTGGAAGGTGAGACTTGGGTGTCAGCCATGAGGGCAGGGAAGAGGTGGTAGCCTGGAGCTCTCTGTGAGGAGCACCCACCAGTGACACTGGGGCAGGAAAATCCCCTGAGGCATACTGCTTCCTGAATCCCACCTCCAGGCCGCGACACACCAGAAAGCCTCCAGGGAGGAGATGAGCAGTCCCCAAAGTCCCTTTGTCTAAGTACACTCCTTGTTCCCTTTGGAAAACAGCCTTCCTGTTGGGACCAGGAATCCTGGCTGCATTTCTCATGGTCCATTTTACTTTTAAAATCCAAAAGGAGTTAGAGACGATGAGCCACACCCCACAGCCCAGCACCCCAACGGTGGGATTCCTGCCACCCTGGGCACGTGCTGGAGGTGTGGTTCTCTAGTCTGCAGGTAGATCCAAAGAGGGCAGTGGTGAACTTTGACCTGTCTACCAAGAAGGTACAGAGTGGAAAAGAGCGCAAGCCACCAGGCGTGGGGCATAAGAAAAGTGCTCTTGCACAATCAGCTTCACCGAGGGCTTGGGACATGAGGTCCCCAGCAGCATTTCCGGGCAGAGTTGGGTGTACTGGAACCTGCTGTGAAGGGCTTCAGCTTTGAGCATGCCAAGATGGCTTGCCAGATCAAAGGCACACACTGTGGTAGGGTCGCAAATGCTTAATGAGTTCCAGGACGTGCACGCGGGGGTGTGTGTGTGTGTGTGTGTGTGTGTGTGTGTGTGTGTGAAACCGTTGATGTGAGTCACAGGAGGTGGTTAGGGCAGGGGTCTGTCATGCATGTGGCCCATCCGGAAGGAACAGCACTCATTGCATGCAAGAAGAGAAGCTCCATGTGGTAGAATTTTCCAGTTTGGTAAGGGAAGCCAGAAAAATCCAGATTTTTCTGAAAAATCTAATTTTTCAATGTCGGCTATTTTTTTTTAACAGAGTGTGGGTCAAAAAAAAAAAACAAACCCATCCTTGCAGTCCTGCACTGGTAACCATCTCTGCTCTTGGGGAAGGTGGCTTAACATGAGGTGAACCCTTAAGGAGCCAGCACTCGAGAAAGGCAAAAAAAAACCCAGCAGCTCGGGTGGAACCCTGAAGGGAATGGGGACCCCTGGCTACTCATTCCCCTCCGCGAGAGACCATCCCACAGAGGAGGGCTGGTGGTCCAGCTCTCCTGGTCCCAAGACAGTCTGTGCTGAAAGGAACAAGCGACAGAGACACATACAGGTCCTCGTCCCCCAGGTCCACACCTTCTGGGATTCCATCAGACCAGGCGGAAATGGCAAAGGACAGGGCCCAGGGGTAGAGGGTGGTGCGTGAAACGGCTGGTCTCTCTCCACATCCCAAGTCCTGGCCACCATCTTGCCACCTCTGGAAGCTTCTTTAGAAACCAGACGGAGCTGTGCTTGCCCAACGGGTGTCCTCTAGCTTCTGCCTCAGTTACCTTACTTTGCCCATGGGTCAACCACAGGCGCTACCTCATTGTGTCTGCTCAGAAGTTTACCTGGGGGTGGGGGAAAGAAGGTGTCCAAATCTGCTGGAGCTGAATGTACGATCTATGCAAATTATTTCTCTCTGTGTGTGTGTCTCTCTGTCTCTCTCTCTCTCTCTGTGTCTCTTTCTCTAACTTAGAAGTCTTATTTTTTTTTAACCTTGCAAACAAGATACTGTATAGGACCCTCTTAGACTTGAGGGGGGCTTTCACGTACCACCTGTGTCCACCCCTCCTGTTGTATTTGGTTCCATTCTTGCCAAGCCCCATGCAGGGAGAAAGTGGCCTCTTCTCTCCCCACTTGGCTGGGAATGCTCCAACTGCCTCTGCCTACAGACACCACCAGGGAGCGGGTTCTGCACCTCGCCCCCCATTCCTAACCCACCTTCTTTCTGCGTCTTCCTCCAACTTGTTTCTCCTAGCCCCACATCCCCCTGTCCTCTCCCCCAAAGCCTTAGGTTTCTCCTTTTTGAAATGTGGCCTTAAAATTATTTTTGGAAAACTCACCGTCCTCTCCCTCTGGTTTCCACCACCATCACAGAAGAAAGCGCATCGTGAAGCTCTCGTGACGGCCTCCTAGGCAAGGCACATGCGATAGGAATTGCTCACACGTGTTGTCTTTAAGAAAAATGTTCTCATGTTTTTCCTATGGGTGAAATGAAGGCTCGGGTGCTCATCTAAGCCTCAGCTGGTCCCTGAAGCACTCTGGAATTCCATTGCTCTTGCAGAGAGCTGGCTTGACTACCGGCAGGGTGCTCACTGTATTTCACCCACTCTCTCCTTCCCCCAAGACTGGGTGATTTTTACGGACTTCATTCAAGGGTAAATCAGGAGGGTTTCTCAAGTGATCTCTTCGTCCTTCCTGCCTGGGAAGTGATAGCATTAAACATTCCCAGCGGATGGGTCGTGTTCGCAAAGGGATTGTCCCCTCCCCACCTTCAGGCTCCATCCTGAATCCCTCCATCAGTAGTGCTGATGGAGGCCAAAGGCAACCCCAGGGTTTTCATAGGAAATTCACTGGAATTGAGTTCATTGTCTTTGTAGTCTTTTTGTCTTTTCTTTTTTAAATATTAAGTTGTCGACAGCATTGATTTGGGTATTTGTTTTAGAGGCCTCACCATAAGTTATAACTGTCTCCCTCGTTTTCAAAGACATGTGGTGATATAGTTTTTAAAAATAACTATTTTGTTACAGATCATAATATGCATAAAACTGTACAGAAAAAAATATTTTGTAATGTATTGATTTTAAAAAAAGAGAATCTGTAAATAAAGTTTTAAAAAAGAGAATCCACTTGGCACAGGCTGAAAGATGTAGATATTTTGCTATTTATTTAAAGGAGTATTTTAAGAGAGATTGAACTATCTGAAATTTGACCAATAATTGAAGTTCTAATCATCTGAATGCTTTTCCTCCAGGTAGAATGTGAATCTCAGAACCAATTGCATTACCTGCCCATTTTTGCACCTTTTCTGTCTTTTTGTTTAGCAGAAAAACAACAACAAAATTGTGCCTTAGCTGTATTTTTTTGTCTAGGGGAGTTCATTTCTGTCTGACAAAGCAAAATCTTTTGCAGAAAACAGTGGATGTATTGAATACTGTATCATACCAAAAACACTGCAGATGTATATAGATGCTTTGTGTCATACTGTGTTTTCAGATGCAGAATTTTAAAATAAAAAAAAAAATACTGTCTTTATTGAACAGAATGGTGTGGCTTTGGGGCTGTATCATGCATCTTCACACAAGCTCATCTTCTGTCATCTGCACCACGACAACTAGGATGACTAAATAATTTATAATCCCAGCTGGGGCACCGGTAAGAGCAGACACCAACTGAATGCATGCTAGGCGTCAAAAGGGGCTCTTCCTGGGAACACCAGGCTATGTGGGTGCCCCTCCATCTTAAGTTCTGCCGGGCTATTGTGACACCCTCCTAGCAGGGTTGCCCCCAGATGGCCAGAAGATACGATTTTAAACCTTCATTATTGCTAAGTGGCGAGTCAGTTGGGTGTGAAGAAACTGTTCTTTGTTGGAAGATGGCAAAGAGGGACTGCGTTCTAGCCAGGCACAGTTTCTTTACACCCAATTGGCTCACCACTTCGCAAAGACAGTTCTTTCTCCTCTTTGCCACACAGCTGGACTACATTTCCCAGACTGCCTTGCGCTTAGACACAGCCAAGGGGGTGTAGGGGGACAGATGTAAGCTGCCTCCTGCTGGAGCCTCTTTTCAATCTTTTCCCATTTACCAGCTCCAATGTTCTGAAGCATCTTGATTTGTGGATTCATTTACTAGGGTCCCTTTGGGAACATCACAGCACCGTAAAGGGGTGGGCAGAGCTTCAGCCTCCTGGACCTCAGCTCAGGCAAGAGGGTGGGGGCTTACATATCAGGAAGATAAATGGACCCAAGACACAGTTTCCAAATCTCTCTCCAGCCTGCAACTTCCTTCTTCTCTCCTAAAGGTAATTCCTTAAAAAAATAAAATAAATAAATAAGTTTGGTTTCAAAGGAAGAATACATTTCCAAAATCTCTATAAAAATCCCAGCTCTCTAGTTTCCTGCACTCAGCACTGCCTCCAATATCTAACATGGAGGGTCCAGGGCACAGACAGTCCATCACTAGTGAATGAACAAGCAAACGAGGTCATATTTCTGAATTAATAATAAAGACATGGGGTCATCTGTCCAAGATACTGTCTACATCCATCATTTCGTGGATAACATTTGTCAAATCTTAGGTTACTGAAAAGTAAACCTTGATTTTTTTTTTTTTTTACCTCTGATAATGAGGTTTCCAAACCTATATCATTAAAGGCTTGGCTGGAATTTCTTTCTTTCCTACTTACTTGACCTGAAACACCGGAGCTAAAATGAACCCCAAGACAGGCTTTGGACCCTCCAGAAAAACTAGTAGGCCTGAGTTTTGGTTCTGGGAAAAGACACACATTGCTCAAGGCTGAAGCCACTCTGGGACCACCCTCAGAGCAGACAAAGAGGTTAAAAATCACATACCTGGCATTCCTGAGGTCTGAGTCCACTTAAACCCCACGTGGGTCACTTAAACTCACCTTGTAGTTGGTCATTTTCAAAAAATTCCCAAAAGCCATGATTGGGTCTCACCAAATATTACAGACACCCCTCAAACTCTGAATGGTCACTTGTCACCGTAAGTGCTGTGGGATTGTAATTGGTGCTTGTGTAATGATGGGATGCATACATCATGTCCACTACCACCACCTGTCCCCTCCCCCTATAGAAACCTGCTCAGCCATTGTTCGAGGCTCTCTGCACCTACCTGCTGCATCGGTGAGGTCTGAGAGAACGAGCTTAAGCCCGAATAAAGGCTCTTTGCTTTTACATACATGCCTCGGTCTCCCTGGTGGTCTTTGGGGACTCCATGATCTGGGCATAACAGACCTAAGTTTCCTTCAGGTTTGGACATTTAGTGCATAGACCAAATTCCACCGAGCACCCGGAGAATAGTAGGGGTTGGACTCAGTTCATGACAGTAGTGGCTGCGAGTTTTTTTTTTTTTTCTTTCTTTCTTTTAAAGGGAACACCTTTTCAAACAAAATTGTACATCAAAACCCCTGTGTTAAAAAGAGACTTACAACTGGGGATGGGAGGGCTGCCCCAGTTAAATCAGGAGCCAGAAATTCCATCTTAGCAGTGACTCCCTCCCACCTCACCAGCCAACCTCTTTTGTGTCCCCAGAGGATGCACAGAGGGCCATGTTTTGAAACACACACATCTGGTGGAAGCAGACAGACTTTTTGTAGGGTTACCTTGAGGTCTGGCTGCTGAAAGTTGAGTTCTAATCCAGGTCTCTGAGAGTGAGACCAAACCAAAAGAATAAGTCACTCCTCACCTGGTCTTGGAAAGTCAGAAGAGCAGAAACTTAGATCTAGAACCCAAAGGAGACATGGCTGGCCTGAGGTCAAGTTTGGTGGCCTCTTGATTTCATGCCTTCATCTGTAGTTTATCTGCCCAGGTGTTCTTTCTGGAAACCTCATACAGCCCCAGTCCAGATGGGAGGTACTGGCCTGAGACCCAAGCCCTAGGCTCTCCCGAGCCCTGGTTTTGCAGGGACTTGCTGTGTGATCCTAGCGATTTTCTTTCTCACGAGGGGTCTCAGTCCCCTCAACTGATAAATAAAAAAGAAAGGGACCCCAAGGACCACCGAGGTCCCTCCAAGTTCAGACATGTAGGTGCACCATCCAGTTTCCATACAGCACTGTCAGAAGGCTGAAGACACCAGAAAGAAACGTTACAAGAAAATGGCCCCGAGATACGTTACAAGAAGATGGTCCCTTACCTGCATTAGAGTTCTTTCACTTGCAAGTCACAGTAACCCAACTCACAGAAGGTCAATGTCAGGGAACTGTGGAAGGCAGCAGAATTAAAATGCAAAGTTCAAGAACCAAGGCAGGCTTAGGGTAGACACAAGAACTGGAAGCTAAGACCTCAATCCTCAGCCCCCTCTTTCTCCATATTTTCTGGCCCCAGTTGGAGTCTCATCTCCTCTACAGAGAGCTGACTCCGCCAGGTAGAGGTATAAGCCTCCACAAGCCCATGCTTCTTGTCTTCAAACTCCATAATACAAAAATATCAGCCTCCTTCCGCCTCCTTGCCAGAAGAGATGGTATTAACTCTGGACCTTTGAAATCAGGCAAACCAGGTGTTATGAATGGCTGAGCCTGGATGCCATGCCCCACCCCTGTGGCCAGGGGATTGGGTAGAGACCTGTGATTGGCAGGCTCATCTCAATCAGAGAGTTGGAGTAGAAAAGCTGCAGATGCCCACAGGGAGAGGCTGGTGTTGAACGACAGACACAACAGATGTCTGTCCGTGGCTGCAGCCAACTCCAGGCCCAGGTGGCTTGCCAGCTTGCCAGTCCAATTCGTTTCTGCTTCTCAAGTGCCCAAACTTCTCTGCCCAGCCCCTACATACCTCCCTGAGGAGAAGGGCCCCGGAGCTGTCTTTGAGCAAATCAGTTTAAGGAAATATCACGTGGATGGTGCCGATGATGTCGTCTGCATGAGCGTGGGATGGATGGCTTGGCATGATGGATTCCTCCTTCAGGACCCAGGTGGCTCACTCGCAAACCTAGCCGTGATGCTGCACCCAGGCCTGCTGCGTTGGTGTGGTAGGTTCCTGGAAAGGCAGCTGGTGAGGAAGCGTGGCTCACCCTCCCTTCTCCCCCAGGGGGTGGCTGTTTTCCTATCCTTCATGCCCAAGGGAGAAAGCTCCCAAGACGTATGGGCTGTTAGGCTGCAGAGCAGATTGGGTGAGACTCGGGAGAACTACAACGAATGCTTTTCAAATCATCCTACACAGCCCGATCCACTTATCGGATCCAGTTTTCCAGGGTCGCTCACCAAAATTGGGACCCACCCCTCCTCCAGTTTGAGGATCAAATCAATGCTGGTTTCATCTTGGATTAGCTAAATTGGGTTGCATTCAAGTTTCCTGACCTCCCTGGGCCTCAGTTTCCTTATCTGTATGTTGAAGGTAATAATTACTTACAAAACTGCTAAGAGAACTTTTAAGAGACAGAACATGTGAAATACACATCCCAATGTCTACATACAGGAGGAGCTCAATAAATGTCATCCCAAAGATGAAAGTTGCTGAAGAGCAGAGACAACGTCTCTATTCTCAACTTGACACCTAAGATGGTGTGCCAGGGTTTGATGAATGAATAAATGAGTGAATGAACCAATGAATTGGGGACTTGTTAGGCACATATGTCCTCAGGGGCAAGTCCCTTTGGTCTAGCCTGCACATTTCTTCTCTTTTGAGACTTGATGTCTTCCTTATCCTTCTATTTGTAACAAGGTGGCATACCTTGACCTCTGAGATCCAAGAAAGAGTTCCTTGAACTGCCCCCAAACAAGGAAACAGCATTGCTCCCCATCTCTCTGAAGGTCTTTGGTGAGCGTCAAGGTCCCCTCAGTTTCCACTGAGTTGATTCATTTTACAGATCACACCTCTACCTTGTAGGCTCCTTAGTCCTCTTTCTGCACTAGATCGCCCCTCTCTAGAAAGGACCCTGATCCCAACATCCCTTCACATACTACTGCAGATCTGTGCCGGGTGGACATCAGGGTTTACCAAAGCTTTCAGGTGAGGATGGCCTGAGAGCCTTTCAAACCACTGAGAACTCGGTGTGAGATGCCTCTGTGCCCAGCAGGCTCAGCCGTCTCCCAGCAGCCACCTGCCTGCAGTGTCCAGCTTCCAGACCTGCGCCTCCCCCCCTCTCCACTTCCTTGTTTTTTGTCTCCATGGCTCAGCCCCCCAAACGCCCTGCTCTCTTCTCACCCTGCTGTATCTTGACTGACCAGTCCCTCAGAGCTTCCTGTTCCTCACCTAACAAAAGCCAGAAAGCTGACTTACCTAGTTCCCTCCCAAGAGGGACTCTGGTGCCAGTTAGGACAGCCACCACACTAAATATCCGCCATCCCCATCATTCTCTTTTGACATGATCCTGAGGCCAAATGGCGTCTGCGTACTTTGGCCCCGCGCCCTGGATAATGCGTTTAACTTTTCCTAACGCCTTTGGGGTCTTCTCACCACCATGGAGAGGTCCCTCAGCAACTCCAGCCTCGGACTCCTTCTACCATTTAATTTGGGATGAATACTGGGCAGGTAGGTTGTGAGCATCCAGAGATGAACTTGAATGAACTCCTGGAGTGTGAGTTGCTCATAACTAAGAACACTGGCCTTCCAGGGTTGGGTCCAGGGAAGTACAGTCCTTCCTGCCAACGTTCATTTTCCAACCTTGAGTATTCAAGGCTTGCATTAGTGGACGGTGACATTGACTTTGTCATGAAGAGGCTTAGGATTCACTCATCTAATACAGGCACTGGCCTGGACTTTGCTGTAAAGGCTGGAAACAGGCACAGAGGAGCATCCAGGGACATTAGGGATGTAGAAACCTAACTGGACTCCAACTCGAAGTCCGGCCTTGATCCACAGGCCTGGTTTCTCCCTCTCCTCCTCTGTGATGGGCCTTTACACTAGCCTCCCCAGAGGCTAGAAGGATTGAAGGGAAGAGCACTAGCTAACTTGGGGCTGAGCTCCGACCCTTTTGTGGCTTTAAGATGAGTCGCTTTTTAAAAAGTGGGGGATGGGGTAGGATCTCATCTGCCTAACCTATCAGAGAAGGGTTCAAGTGACATTAAACCACTTGCCCCAACCGTGGCCATACAATAGAAGGATCTGGGAAGTTTTGAACATTCTAATGCCCAAGCTACACCCTCAACCAATTAAGTCAGGATCTCTGGAGATGAGACCAGGAATTTTTAAAGCTTTCAAGTGATTCCAACATGCTGTCAAGACTGAGAGCTTGTGAAGCCATCCTTGTCATCATCATCATCATCACTGTCGCCCTACCCTAACCTCAGCCCCTCTCTGTAGGGCAAGGGATGCCTGGCTGGGGATGGCATTTCCCGTATGTATCCTAGTGCCTCATCACCACAAGGATAAAAGTGAGATCCACAGTATTCACAGAAAATGCTATAGTGTTCTGGGTTCACTTGATTTTCTTTAAAATGCAAGCCTTAGAATCTGTTGCATATCTCAAGAACTGGGAGGAATAGCACAGACACCAGTAGAAGCTGTGCTTCGACCCTCCCAGGCAGACCGGGCTTCTTGAGTTCCCTGGGGTCGGGTTAGGGACTCTGTCACCTGCTGCATCTCAGCCTACCTTCCTTTCAGATCCCCGACGGCAGTTTTCCCAACTCCCCCCTGGTCCTTGCTTGTGCTATAGAATATCTGTGCACACATGTGCAACCAAGTATGTACTCCCTCTCCAGAAGCCTCCCTATATTATGTAGACCCCACCTGACCGCCATTAACCAATATCTCACTCCATCTGGGCTGGTCCAAAGAAAGCCGGCTTAGCCTACCACAGATGTGCCCACGACAGCTGGGTGGACTTGTCTGGGAATAGGTCATGTCTTGTACACTGTCTATTTCAAGTGTGGTCCATGGAGCAAGCATCAGCCTGGGAGCACTTAGGAAAATGGAATCCCAGGATTCTTCCAGACCCCGGAGTCAGAATGTTCCTTTTTGCATGACAGCAGAGGGATTGACGTGCATGCGCATTTGAAGTCTGCACCAATCTCTACCTTGTATGTGTCTACAGCTGGTCATTGATTCATCAAATAAATAGTAACCAAGCACTAGCTGAAGAAGTGTGACGGCACTCAGAAGTAGACTTGTGGAACGAAACAAGTCTTTATCCTTGAGAAACTCGTGGTGTGGAAGATAGCTTGGGCAACACAGGGTCAGGCAGGAGACTGTGGGCAAGGGGCACTGTGGCAATTTTCCAATGTGTCCACAGATTTCTTTGAAACACCTCCTTTAAAGAGGTAGAACTTAATTCCCCAGCCCCACCCCTTATTAAATGTGAGCTCGACTCATTGGATTGATCCTAAAACATAGAATACGATGGGAGTAACCGTGTGTGACATCAGAGACTAGGACAGAGAAGGTATCACAGCTTTGATTTCTCTTGATCTCTGATTCTAGGGGAAGTCAGCTTCCATGCTGTGAAGACACTCAAGCCACCTTGTGGACAGGAGCTGAGGCTTCCTGCCACAAGTGGCATACGTACACCATCTTGAAAGTGGACCCTGTGGCTCAGCGGCAGAGCGCTTGCCTTGCATGCATGAGGCACTGGGTTCCATCCTCAGCACCACATAAAAATAAATAGAATAAAGATATTGTGTCCATCTGCAACCAAAGAAACATTTTTTTTTGGTACTGGGGGTTGAACTCAGGGGCACTCGACCACTGAGCCACATCCCCAGCCCTATTTTGTGTTTTATGTAGAGACAGGGTCTCACTGAGTTGCTGAGCACCTCGCTGTTGCTGAGGCTGGCTTTGAACTCGCGATTCTCCTGCCTCAGCCTCCCTAAGTGCTGGGATGACAGGCGTGCGCCACCGCGCCGGCTTAAAAAAACATTTAAAAAGAAAACCAAGAAAGAAAGAAAGTGGACCCTGGAGCCCCAGTCAAGCTTTCGGCTCACAGCGGCCCCAGTCAACAGCACAAATCTGACTTGCAAGATTCCCTGGTCTCTGTGTTCACAGCAGCACAATTCACAAGAGCCAAACTATGGAACCAGCCTGGGTGTCTATCAATAGATGAGTGGACAGAGAAACTGGGATATAACCACACAATGGAGTTAAAGTGAGCCATAAAGAAGAATGAAATTATGTCTTTTGATAGAAAATGGATGGAACTTGAGCCCATTATGTTAAGTAAAATAAGCCAAACTCAGAAAGTCAAGGGTCATATTTTACTCTCCTATGTGGAATCTAGAGAGGAAAAGGGAAAAGAAATGTGGCAGGGCGTGCAGAAATCTCATGGAAATTGAAGGGACACCAGTAGAGGGAAGGGACAAGTGAGAGGAAGGAGGGGAAGGAAAAGGGAATACTAGGGAGTGACATTGACCAAATTATATTATTAAATTGTGTGCTTGTAGGAATGCGTAACAATGACTCCCACGTTAGGCACAAATGTAATGCACCAATCAAAAAATAGGGAGAAAAAGGTTCCCTAGTCCAGAAACAGTCGACTAAGCTACTCCAAAATTGCTGACCCACAAAAATGTGAGGTCATTTCGGGGTAATTTGTGAAGCAGCAATAGAGAGCTGATACAGGTACCTAACCTCATCCTGAAGAAACAGGGACCTTCTGCCAAAGAAAGGTGCCTCTAAGCCAAGATCCAAAGGGGGAGTGGGAGTTAGCCAGGCACCTAGGCAGAGTAGAGTATCCCAGGGAGGGCAAAGGCCTGCTGGGGAGTATGTGATGCTTTGCAGGAACTGTAAGGGGCTCAACAGAGAAGGAGGAATTGGTAGGAGGTTGGTAGGGTCCAGATTACGCATGGCCTAGGGGCCATGGAGGAGAGCTTTGATTTTCTTAGAGCCATCTGGGACTTTCACCAGCACATGAGTGACATGGCCAGATTCATGCTTTTAATGTTTATCCTGGAATCTTGGGGGGAAAAAAAACAGGCTAGAAGGAAGACAAGATAAGAAATACAAGAAATGGAGAGACCGGAGTTCAGCAACTGCACCAGTCCAGATAAATCTGTGTGTGGACTGTATCTTAATAAAACTGTTTAAAAATCCAACCTTGAATATAAATTACTAACAGAAATTATGGAAAACAGTGTGAATATTCCTCATAAAAATAGAGTTCCCATATGATCCAGCAATCCCACCACTGGGTACGTCTCCAAAGGAAGTGAAATCAGTATGTCAAGAGATATCTGCACTTGTGTGTTCATTGCAGCACTATTCACAAAAGATAATAAATGGAAATAAAGTGTCCATCAAATGATGAATGGATAAAGAAACGTGGTATGTATATGGAGTACTACGCAGCTATCCAAAAGAATGAGGTCCTGTCATTCAGAACATGGATGGAACTCTAAGAGCACTATGTAAAGGGGAAAAGACAGACATGGAGAGACAAGTATAACATGATCTTACTTGCATGCAGAATCTACAAAAGTTGACTTTAAAGAAGTTGAGAATAGAATGGTTACCACAGGCTGGAGAGGGTAGCAGGAAGGATGGGAAAAGGTTGATCAACTGGTACTAACTTACAGTTCAATAGGAGCAAGAAATGCCGGTGCACTATTGTACAGTAGGGTGACAACAGATGACAGTAACATGGAGTGCATTTCCAAAAGCTAGAAAGAAGGATTTTGAAAGTTTTTACCATAAAGGGAAATGATAAATGCTTGAAGAGATAAATATGTTTAACCCAATTTAAACATTACACAATGTATACATGTATTGAGCATTACATGGTACAGCATTAATGTGTACACATTTTATGTTTGTATATATTATTTAAAAGAATTAAAATAAGCACATGAAAAAAAACCACCTTTTCTCACACTCGATGGGGAATATTCGTGTTTCAGATGAAAATAGTACATCCTTTATTTGATCATGTACCGATCTCAGCTAGAATGCAAGTTTTGTCAAGTCAACACTGGGCTTGCTTTATCACCACTGATTCTGTGGAGCTCAAAGACAGCCAGACACATAGCAGGGGTTTGTTACGGTTTGGATGTGAGGTGTCCCCCCACAGCTCCTGCTAGTTGCAGAAATATTCAGAGGAGAAATGGCTGGACTGTGAGAGCTGTAACCTGATCAGCCCATCCTAGTGGGAATGGACTGGGTGGTGACTGTAGGCAGGTGGGGCGTGGCTGGAGGAGGTGAGTCCCTGGAAGGGTGCATCTTCCCTGCAGTCCCTGCCCCCTGCCTCCCTGCCCCGCAGTCTCTTGTTCTCTGCTTCCTGACTCTACCAGAGCTGAGCAGCTGTCCTCTGCTGGGTCCTCCCCCCATGACGTGCTGCCTCACCTGGGGCCCAGAGCAATGGAGTCGGCCATCTGTGAACTGAGACCTCTGAAACCATGAGCCCCACGTACACTTTTCTTCCCCTAAATGTTTTTATGGGGTATTGTGGTCACAGCAACACTAAAGCTAACTAAAACTGTGCTCAGGAAACAAGAGATGAATGAATGAATGAATGAAATCTTGACCAAGTCTGAATCATGTCCTCTTTTGTCCTAGTAGAGTGTCCCTCCTCCATTCAGAGGACTGAATGTCTTCCAGAAGACTGGAAGACTGGGGACTGAGACTGTCTTCCAGAAGAGCCATCTGAAAGGAGCTTCCACAGTGTCTATGGCATTGGCTTCCAGGCAGAAACCTAATTCCCAGAGGCTTTAGGAGCCACCTGTCACACCAGTGGGCTCCTCGTCTTCCGTTTGACACCACCTCATTCACGTAGCGGAGTCCGTGCCAATTAGCACTCATTAATCCAATCTTCATGAAATCGGTCAAGCAGACACAGAAGTTCACAGAGCAGAACAAATTGTTGGAAATCAGAGCAAAATACCTGCTCTGCATCTCAGCCTGCGGAGGTATCGAGGGCTCTTCTGGTGGGAATTGGAAAGCAAAGCAGGTGGCAGTTCAAGGTCACCTCGTATACAGGCTGCCTCGTCACCTGCACAGGTGTCAGAATGGGAGGTCGCGTGTGTAACAGGGCTTCTCAGATGGGGCGGGGGGGGTGCAGAAGCCAAGGAATGACCTGGCCTTCCTCCTGACTGTGCCTCCTGGGCCTGTGCACACGCCACCCACTCCAGTCAGCCTTGAGTTGAACAGAGCGGAATCCCTGGTCTGGTGGGAGAGGGCACAGAGTAGAAAGGCGCCTCACCTTAGGAGCCCAAGGCTAGTGGAAGAGTCCAGGGGAGAACTGGGAATTCAGACCCAAGTCTGAATACTAACTTCACCTCTGTTCTCTGACCTTAGGCTGATTAATGTCCTTGAGCCTGGGTTTCCTCCCCTACAAATTAAGTAGCAAATTAACTTTTGGTGTGAAACAAGAGAATGCAGCTGAAGCCTTTCTTACAAAGCCTGTATGTGTGTGTATGCTTCTGAGTGTGTGTAAGCATGTGTGTGAGTTTGTGTATGTGTGTGTGTGAATGCATGTGTGTACAAGTATGTGTATTTGTACAGTGCATGTGTGTATGCATGTCTGAGTGAGAGTTGTGCATGTGTGTGCATTTGTGTACATGAGTGTGTGTGTGTGAGCATATGTGTGTATGTGTGCATGCATATGGGTATTTGTATATGTGTGTGGGTGGGTAGATGTGTATGTGTGTGTAAGTGAGCATGTGTGTCAGTTTGTATGTGTGTCAGTGTGTGGGAGTATGTTTGTATGTGTGCATGCGTGTGAATGCACATCTGTGTGAATGTGTATGTGAGTGTGTACAAGTGTATGTGTATATGGATGTGCACACACGTGTGTGCAAATGTGTATAAGTGTGTGAGTGTGCATGAGTATTTTAGTGTAAGTGGTTGTGTATACGTGCGACTTTTGTGTAAGTGTGTGTGACTGTGCGTGGGTGTGAATTGGTGTGTATGTGTGTGTATAAGTGTGTGAATGTGTTTCTATATACAAGTATGGGTGTGTGAGTATGTATGTGTTAGTGTGTAGGTGTGTGTCACTGAGTGTGAAAATGGAAGGTGTATGTGTGTGGAGTGTGCATGAGTTATGTGTGTGCATGTGTTGCATGTGTGAGTGTGCTTTAGTGTGTTTCAGTGTGAATGGGTGTGTATATGTGCATAAGTGTATTGTGTGAATGTGTGTGTGCCTGCATATGGGTGTGTATACATGTGTGCACATCTGTGGATGTGTATGGGTTTGTGAGTGTGTGTGAGTGTGAGCAGGTGTGTGTATGTGTATGTGTAAATATGTGTGCATGAGTCTGAGTGGGTGTGGATGTGTCTGCAAGTCTATGTGTATGAATGTGTGTGTGGTGTGCATGAGTGTGTGAGGGGTGTGTATTGTGTACTGTGCAAATGTGTGTAGTGTGTATAGGTGTGTGAGTGTGCATGAGTTATGTGAGTGTGTGCATGTGTTGCATGTGTGGGAGTGTCATGTGTGAGTGTGCTTTAGTGTGTTTGCGTGTGAATGGGTGTGTATGTGTGAGTGTGTATAAATGTATGTGTGTGAATGCATGTGTATTGGTATATATGTGTGTGTGAACGCATGTGAGTGTGAGTACATGTGCATGAGTGTATGTAAGTGAGCATGGGAGTATGTGTGTGTGTTTATGTGTGTGAGTGTTTATGTGAGTGTGTGTATGTGTGTGTTGTATAAGTGTATTGTGTGAATGTGAGTGTGCACAAATGTGTCCGTGTGTATATGTGTGAGTGTACATAAGTGAATGTGTGGTGTGTGTATGTGTGTCCGCGCACATGTGAGTTTGAGTGTGTATGTGTGTGAATGGGTGTGTATATGTGAGTGTATTTGTGTAAGCGTGCGTGTGAATAAGTGCATGTGAGTGTGTATAAGCATGAATGTGTGAGCTGGCCTTGAAAGATGTTGACCTTGGGAGGTGCTTTTTGACCAAGATGGCTGCTCTGGCCGCACCACCTTGCCTGATGGGGCACCAGCCTTTCCCAGGGTCTCCAGTAACAAAGCTGATATCAATAGGATTCCTCACAGGAGCCTCCCAAAGTGCTGGGATTATAGGCATGTGCCACGGCGCCCAGCCACAAGAGTCCTTTAAATGACTTTAGGGTCTACTTTAAACTACCTTCTAAGTAGATGAGAAAGCAAAGGGTAGTAGTTAATTTGTAGAAAATAAACAGAAGCAAACGAGCTAATGGGAAAACACGTCAAGAAAAAAAGGATTCATGGGACTAACTCTTGACAGGGTCCACTGAGGTTGGTGTGAAGCTAGGAATTATGGCTGTAGGTGTTTCCATTTGTCTAGGAAGGAGGGTTCCTTTAGTAGCACAGAGGCACTAAGGTAACTTCTGACCAGCTATTGGGCCCAGCGCCCACATTAACATGGGACTGACTTGTAGATGATGCTCCTCTAAATAGGATGGCCACCATGACAGTCCTGGAGAGGACCAACCAAGGTCAAAAACTCCACCTCCTGACCTGAAGGAGGAGTTGAACACCTGATTGGGAAAGAGTACAGAAGGTGTTCCCCAGCTCTCCTGGTAAACACCAAACAGTAATAAATCTGGAGACAGCGTGGTCTCCCTTGTCCTTCTCTGCTCAGAGACAGCCCACTCTCTCCCTTGAGAGTGCTCTGCTTGAGCCTCACTTTTCTCTCTTCACTTTCACGTATAATAAAGTTCTCTTACATGGCTTTTTGTGTCTGACTTTAAATTTTCTTTCACAGGAACATAAAGAACTGAGGTTTGGAGTTTGAGCTCCCTGCTTTCCCGTGACATGACTACTTCAGCAAGCCTTGGGGATGTTTGTGGAGCCAGCCACTATTCTCAGAGGTGATGAAAGGAATTCCAGTGGGGCAAGATTCTATTTCTAATTTCAAAAAGTTGCCAGGTCCCTCCTGCTTTCCAACACAAGAAATGCATCTCTAGGAAGCAATATGTCAAGAAATGCTTCTATTGCGGCTAAATTTAAAGTCCTGGATTCATTTCCTTTCTTGGGAAATATGGTGGATTAATTTCCCTGCCTGACGAAGGTGTTCCTATACCTAGAGACTCTCAACTGGGGATAATTTTGTCCTCTAGGGGACATTTGGAAGTGGCTGGTGACATATTGGGTTGTTACAAGTTGGGAGTCTTCAGGAGACTAGTGGGTCGAAGCCCAGGGAACATCATTCAATTCCCAGGACAGGCTTTCCCAAAACACATGCACAACAAAGAGTGGTCCGTGATGTCACCAATGTCCTCAGCTTCTCTAATCTCCCTCTATGGTACCATGGTGTCTATGGGCCGCGACTTTTTTCTATTTAATTTACTTTTGTGCTTTCAGCACCAGGGACAGTGCCTAACAGTTAGGGAAACCTGACCTTGGATACTTATTTGTTAACTAATGATGTGCCTTCATGCTCTCAGCGAATCAACAACAAAGGGACACTTTTCGATCTTGCATAACGAAATGAAGCGACCAAAGCACAGGGATGTGAGGCAATTTGTCCAAGAACACACAGCTAGTAAGGCACCGAACCAGGATCCTTGGACCCTAAAGAACGCTCTTGAGCGTCAAGCAGTCTTATCACTTCTTAGAATGAAGGAACACGGGTCAGCTCATCAGAAGATCTGACCTGGCTTCTGTTGACGTTTTAAGGATAGAGAGGAACTGGTCCTCCCCTATCTGCACACCTCCCAGTCAGTATTGCTGAGCTTCGGCAAGGAAGAAAAGGCGCAAATTCCCCAGGCTAGCTCTCTTAGTGGCAGGCTAGACCCAGAGGAATGTGCTATGGCAGTGAAGGACTCGAGTCTCTTTGTTTCAGCTTACAAACTTCAATTGGTTGCTAAGAAACTGCACAAAGGACACCCATTAGAAGCCCTCTGCACCCACAAGCAGTTGCAGAAGAGCCCGCTGTCCTTTATAGAAATGCAAATAGCTCGAGTGCAGGCCAGCCTGCGGTCTGGGTTGCATGTGATAAGAGGATTTCTGTTTGGGCCCCAAGAAATCCTGCCTCATGGGGGATGGGCTGAGGAGGAACCCAGTGGTCGGGAGGGTTCTCCATTCAGCTTCCAAAGGACTTAAATATTCATTAACATGCAGCCCGAGCCCCACTCCATAATAACCAGATCGTACACAATCCCTGCCCACAACTAATTAATTCAGTGATCCTGTTGTGTTCTTTCCAATGTTGCTTTTCTGGCATTTCCAATCCACAGGCAGGGGGAGCATGTATGTTATGGCCCGGATGTGGTGAGACCATGACTCCTTTTAGGCAAACGGAGTAAGCACCTCTCATTACAATCACTCCCTGGTCTGTGCTTATCAATCCTGACTCAAACAAGGGGGCCACTAAGAGGAACCACGCAAGGCCTGGGAAAGCCTGTGTCCTCCACGCCAGCTTTGGTTGGCACCTTCTGAGTTGGAATAAGACCTGATTCCTGATCATGGAAGGTTTTATGGTAAAAGATGTGTAGCCAGGATAACGAATCAATGTCTGCATCACCCATGGCCGAGGGGATTTTACTCCACAGATATTTGGAGGGTTCATAGCACGTGCTAAATGATATTCAAGGAGGTGAGGATGTGATAATAAACCAGAAAGACAACATCCCTGTTCTCAAAGTTTGCATTAAAGCCAAGAGATAATAAATATGGAAAGAAATAAAAACATCAGCTAATCACAAGAGCTGCGAAGAAAACAAAGCCTGAGATGCGGTGGACAGACTGTGGGTGGTAGGAAGGAGGACCAACCCCGACTTACCCAGGACCATTCTGCTTTTAATCTTTTTTTTTTTTTTTTTTGGCTTGTTATAGGGTCACCTTTCACCCCGTTAGCATTCTACCTTGGATGACAAATTAGATCATCACTTATACATGACCATGAAGTGAGGGTCCGCACTGGACGAGCTGGTGGGGAGAGGCCTCTCCAAAGAGGCAATGCTGCTGCAAAGGTTGGAAGTCCGAGGAAGTCACAGGCGCAGTGTCTGGGGGCCGGGCGGGGGCAGCATCACGATCAACTGCAGGAGGGGTTGAAGGTGGGACTCCAGACATGGGCAGGGGCTGAGTGTTCAGAAACATGGAAATGTGAGATACAGCTTGATTTGAATTCTGAGAGGCCTGAAGAGCTTTAAATAAAGGGCTGACAGGAGTCAAAGTATTTTTTAAATTTTGGCTAAAATTTTTTAAATTTTAAATTTGGGACTGGGACACTTGCAGCCCAAGAGCTGGGTGAAGACAAGATTCCTGTATGTAAGGTAAAACACAGCCCCTTTTCTACTCAGTTTTTAGCACCCCTTCCCTAAAAGCCTAAAGCAGCTCCTGCCCCAGGCGGTTCCTCTCTCGAATCTTCCACCGGAAAAAACAAAGCCTAACAAAGCCTAACCGCTCAGGTTAGCACATCAAAGAAGACCGCTGCCACGCCGATTTTAAAGTGACCAATCCATAGCTTGCCACGTTTCTGTAGCGGGCCCTATAAATTCCCTGTCCCACGTGCCCTCTGCCCTTTTTCTCCTTCCTCCTCCCGGGTGCCCACCCCCTGAATAAAGGATCTCCTGGCTGCATGAGGTGCTGTGTATGGCTGGCTGATACCCTAACACTGTACACACTGGATATGAAGCTAGTAATGACCGTTTATCCAGGGCTTGCTAGTGTTACAGAGCTGGGGCCCTCCGAGAAACCGAGGCAATGTGAGGACCCCGTCTCCAAACCCCAATTCTTGCTAGCAATTCAGAAAGATTTCAGACATGTCACTCAGAGTAATGGGAATGGGTTTATTGAAGGAATGGGGAAAACAGGAAGGGGACACTCAAGGGAGAGAGCGTGTCCCCTCAGAGAGGGACAGTGTGCCTCTCCTGCAGTTCAGTTTTATTGGGGGTCCCAGAGAAGTTTCCAGAGAGTTCCACCAAGGTCCACTTCTTGACTTTTGACTAACAGCAGGGTGACATCAGACTTTCAAGTCCCCACTGTCATGGCAACTCTAAGTCACCTTGGCCCATAATGACCGGTTCTAATTGGATTCTTAACCATATATTCTGACACATTTAATGGTTAGGAGAATTATCCTTATCTCCCAGAGTTTCAGAATCGTCACAAAAGTCTCCCCCTTCAGGGTAACTTGGGTTCCTCTTATCAACATTACCTCAGGCCTGCATTCCTCCTGCATGCACGGTTACTTTGCCGAAGAAGAATGTGACATATCCTGTCCACTGAGGCCAGGCAGGACTGCAGGGAAATTGCTTCTTGGAAAAGGAAGCATGTGGCGGTCGGCACATTGGGCCCATTTTACAGAATTAGTCTCTTAACCTCGTGTTCCCCCCATCCTTATCTGTCTGTCCCCTAACACTAGGAGCCAGGCACTGCAGTGGCCTGGTCCTCCTGAATCCAATTTAATCTTCACAACAACCCACAAAGTCTGGACACCATTACTCTATTTTACAGGTAGAAGAAAAAAGTCAGAGATGATGCATTCCATGATTTTTGCACAAATGATTAAGCTGTGGTTTACGACAATGTGGACTAAGAAAAATCTAACAACAAATCCTAGGAGAAACAGCAGAATTTCATGAAAAGGGAAAGGCAAGATCATTTCCCTTGGATCTAGGATTCTGGCTTTGAAATGATGGATTATGTTTACATGGATAGAATAGGTCACAGAGAACTATTGCAGGAGGAAGAGGAAAGAGAGATGTCTAGAACTCCACCTTCCCTTCAGACAGACGAACAGAAAAACAAAACCTTGAGTGAGGAATTAGAAGAACCTCAGAAGATAACACTGCTCAGGAAATGGCTCAGAGTGAGGAATTTAGCCTCCTTTGGGCTGGGGCGAGGGGTGCAGGAGCAACACTCCTCTCGTTGAAGTCCCAAGCCCTGTTTCAATCCTCCCAGCTCTGCTGGGCACAGTGGCACACACCTATAATCTCAGAGGCTCAGGAAGCTGAAGAAGGAGGATCTCGAGTTCAAAGCCAGCCTCAGCAACTTAGTGAGGTCCTAAGCAACATAGCAGATCTTGTCTTTAAATAAGATATAAAAAGGGATAGGGATGTGGATCAGTGGTTAAGCGCCCCTGGGTTCACACAGGTGTGGGAAAGGTATTCCATGGGCCCATTGCATGAAATAAAGCTCCAGTGTCCCAAAATACCTTGCCCAGGTGGTACTACCCGGGGCAAACCGAACTGTGGCTCTTACCTTAGGAACAGCTGGCTGTCGTTGAAAGGACTCACCAGCCCAGCCTTTGGCCAAAGCACGATCATTTTTCCCAGGGGCTATGTTTTCCCCTACCATCTGGCAAGGAATTGTTTTATTAGCAGAAATACAAGGAAGGCTCAGGGAGGAGAGGAGAGTGTCCGCTGTGATCTCAGGAAATACAAGGAGGTTTAGTCTAAGACAAATCCTATTAGCAAGAACATGGATCTGTGCAAAGACTCCGTTTAGCGGCTCTGAAGACAGACAGGAGTGTGATGGGAGAGACATATGGAACCCTTCATGTTGAGGGATAACCTTCTAGCTGGGGTGGGCACCACTAGCTTCACTTGTGTTTATCCTTAGACAGCGAGCCATGCTGACCCAGAGCTTCCTGGGACATCCCAGGGTGGCTGTCTCTTTGTGTGCTTTATTATTGATATTTTGATTATTTAAAAAGTATGGCTGTGGCCTCCGCAAAGGAGATCTCACCTCCTGGGAGGCATTTTGGAAATGCAGGGGTTGCTTTGGGTTGACAATTGTGCGATGGTGGCCCTTGAGCAAATTGGGTCCAAGCACTGAGAGGCCACATCAGCCCCTGCAGAACTGTCCCTCGTCCTGGCTGACTTCCTTATGTCCCTCTGGATATACAGGTGGATGATAAACTCCATTTCCCCTACAAACAAAAAGTTACCATTCTCCATTTTATTTATGCTGAAACCTCCATGTCCAAAACTAAACTGCGAATCTCACTTTGTTTTTTATAAATTAACACATAATAATTGTACCTGTTTGTGGGGTTCAGTATGATAATTTGGTCCATGTATATGACAGGTAATGAACAGATCAGTAATTAGGGTTCCCATCTCCTTGAACATTTGTCATTTCCTTGGGTTTGGCCACTTTGAATTCCACTCTTATAATGCTTTATAAAATATGTAACCAAGTGTTACAAACTCCAGTCACCCGGCTGTGCTATGTAGAAAGTTAGAACTTACTCTTCTCTGCAACTGTGTTCAGGTACCAATGATCTCACTTTGATTTATTTGGAACTCGACCAGAATTTGCCAATTCAGAAAACCCATCCTTGCTGACAATGCTGTATAGAGTTGTCAATAGAACATGCCTGAACCAGTCACCTCTGCAGCATCCGGTGGGTTGGTGATTCTAGACACAGGTGCAAGCTTTCGCCCACTTGTCTTTTCTATTTGTAGCTGAGCACTTATATGTTGAAATACATATTATTTTATATAAATTCCTTTCATTTCCTTTATCACAAATACTGTTAGCTCATTCTATTAAATTTTAACAAAATTATGTATGTGTGTGAATTTTATAATCTATAAATTTCATTTCAGAATACTTAAGAAAAAGTCCCCAAATGTTAGCTATAATAAGGGAGGGCTGAGTCTACAAGGCTGTGGGACACATACAACACCATGAAACATTATTAAAGAACATTACTAAGAAGGGGAAAAAAATCAGACTAAGAAATTATTTTCAGTTTTTCAATAGTCCTTCCTGATTGCCTTCCCCACATCTGTCCACTCTTGAATAGGTTTTTTTTTGTTTGTTTGTTTGTTTTTTCATACTAGGGATTGAACTCGGGGGCACTCAACCACTGAGCCACATCCCCAGCCCTATTTTGTGTTTTATGTAGAGACAGGGTCTCACTGAGCTGCTTAGCGCCTCGCCATTGCTGAGGCTGGCTTTGAACTGGCTATCCTCCTGTCTCAGCCTCCCTAAGTGCTAGGATCACAGGCCTGCGCCACTGTGCCCGGTTTCACATTAGAGTCTTTATCCCCATTTTGTAGATGGGGAGACTGAGGCTCGGAGAAGTTGAGCATCTCTGCAGAATTTGTGAGTCGCTGAGCCACATGTGCACTTTAATTTTCATTCCAAAATGGGCTCCCCTTAAACTACAGTCAGTTTTCACATAATTTTCAGCGTTTGCTGTCACAAATGACCCTTGGACAAGTATAATAGGAGCCAAGAAGGAGAAAGATGGGGAGAAGAAAGAACAACAGAGGGGTGGGAAAGGAGGTGGAAGAGGAGGGAACATGGGTGAAGATGGAAAAGGAGGGAGGAGAGAGGGCGAAGACGGAGGGACAGATGAGGGTGGGGAAGACCCTGAGAATGGGACCTGGTTCCAGCTCTTGCCATTTCTGTGACCGTAGGCAAGTTACTTCTGTCTGCTTTTCCATTTGGGTGACTAAGAACGTGATTGCCCAGCCAATCGCCCAAGTGAGGCCGACCAGCCAAGAAGACAGGAGAGAGTTCCAGAAAACTACAAAGGCCCATTGCAAAAGTGGACAGGGCTTTCTTCTCGTGTGCTTCTGGAGCTCCTCTAGCTGAGTCCTCCGGGTACCTGGAGGCACAGCAGGTTGGCAGGCATCCAGCGCATGCCTTCTGGAATGTTCCATCCCACACACAGGTCATTTTATAGGGAGCAGCTGAAACCCACCTATCACCAAGCAACCCCCAGGCTGCTGAGTCCTCCCCCAGTTGACTTGCATTCCTGTGCCAGGTGAGAGCCCTGGCCAGACCAGGCATGTGTAGAAGACATTTGTCATTGAGGTCCATTGAATTTTATGAGCAATTTTCTCCTTTGTTAGCAATTTCATATTGTATATTAGTATTTGTTTTCGTATCACATTAGCATTCATCACAAAAGGCTGATTCCATTAGCACATTTCACATTATATTAGAGAAAACAAATCACCACACATTGCCCATGCGTCACCGTACGAGCATGGCTTTCTCCGTGGCTGTTTTTCTATTGATTCCAGATCTACCCCACCTCTCTCCACAGAGCTGCCTGCAAATAGCAAAAATTCATATTCCAACTCTGAGGTAGTGAGGGTATTCCTGAACTGGGATTTGTTCTTCCCCAAATTTTCCTTCCTTCCTTCTTCCCTTTTATATTTATTAAGCAGATACTATTCCCGGTGTCAGGCTAACTTCTAGGGACACGGTGTCAAACAAGACTCTATGAAAAAAAAAAAAAAAAGGCAAATAAATATTTTCCTTGAGTTTCAGGCTTATCTAAATAAATGGCAAGGGGAAGCTTAAGCAAACTTTTTTAGAACATTTTGTAGCTGTTTGTTGTCGACAAAATTGATATGCTAGTTTTGGTGCTTTTCATCTTGATCTGTTCAGATCTCTAAAGGTCTCTAATGAGCCTCTAGTTAATAAGCCTGGCAGAGACTAAAAGACATAGTCCTGCATCCTCAATATATTTCATGAGTTAAGATTTTTCCTTAGCCCTGATTTGTTTCTAAATGATGTTTTCAACATTTTGAGATTTACAAAGGTAGATATTCAAGGAATGCATTAAAATAGTTTTTATTTATTTATTTTTTTACAAAACAAGTCCACTTTCCTATACTTTCTGATCATTTTCAGAGTAAAATTGACCACCCTCAGTTATTAGATTCAGATACTGAAATTTCTGGTAAATGTCTCATTTACCAAAGGAACTCCTATCAGTAACTCAGTGTATAGTCCCGAGTATGTCACCTGAAGGTTCCCACATTTATGCAGATAACACATGAAGGGAAGGTGTGATCAGGAGGGGATCTTACAGGCTGAGTGTCAAGGGAACCCTCCTCAGACTGATGAAGCCTGAGGACCCCATCCCCCAAAACCAGATTCTTAGTAATATGAAGTAAAATGTATTACAATTCAAAAGAAACTAACTTTATTGAACTGCAGTTATTATAATAGTGTTTAATTGTGATAAAAAATATGTGAGGTTCTTTTAAAAAATATTTCATTACGGAAATTTTCCAACATCGAACAGCAAACAGAACAGTATTAGGAACTTCATGTTCCCACAACCCAGACTCAAAAGCCTTTGGGATTCTGCCGCTCTCATTTCATCAAAACCTCCCTGTACTTTCCACCCTCAGCTTCATTATCCTCATTACTATTGGTACCAGGGATGGACTCCAGGGATGCTCTACCACTGAACCATACTCCCAGTGCTTTTTGAGACAGGGCCTCACTAAGTTGCCCAGGCTGGACTTGAACTTGCGATCCTCCTGCCCCCACCTCCCAAGTCACTGGGATTACCAGAGTGCATCCCAGTGCCCAGCTGATTACTCTTATTTATTATAATTAATGTGCTAGAATACAAACCCAGGGCTTTATGTATGCTAGGCAAGTGCTCTACCACTGACCTGCATCCCCAGCCCCACCAGCTTTATTATTTTTTAGGCAAAAGGTACATATCAGGCTGAGGATATAGCTCAGTTGGTAGAGTGCTTGCCTTGCATGCACAAGGCCCTGGGTTCAATCCCCAGCACCACAAAAAAAAAAAAGTACATATACTGAAATTCACCATTCTGAACTGAACATCGTAGGCAAAGGGATATGGTCTTGTAACACATACACATACAAAAATTAGGAATCTTCCAATCATTCCAGAGGTCTCCATGGGTCTCTCCCCAATGGTACTTCCTCATTAACTTATTAAATAACAAGACCTGACAACAAGAATTGACAAGAATAATAAGAATTATTAAATTCTTATTTAATTTAACAAGAATTGACAACGTAAAGAAATAAGTACTTCTGTTTTTTGATAACAAAGTTACAAGTAAGCACTGGTCCTGCCAGGGTTTTACTGTGGACGTTTCCGTGTAGCTGCTGTTATCTGCTGAGCACTCACTGTTGTCCTGTACACTGCTGATCACTATGTGCATATTTAACTTGAGAAACTTTGGATAACAGAGTACTGAGATCCTCATGTTAAAGGTAAAAGGACACTGGAGTTCAAAAATGTTAATATGTCCAAGGTCATGTTTCACGGGACGTGGAGCTAGGATAGGAACCTAAGAAAGGATTAAAGACACCTGGCTCTAATTTCTGCTCACTCACTTACCAGCTATGTGACCACTGGTGAGATCCTTAACTCTCTGGTCTAAAATCAACTGCCCCAAATGGACTCGGTGCACTTCCCTCCAGGCTGGGGTGATGATCTGGGTCTTCACAAAGGAATCTGATAATTTTGGATTCAACAAAATGGACTCTAACCCCCAACCAAAATGAAACGGGAGCCCCAGGTCCCAGAGGACGCTGTGTCTTTCCTCATCCCGTGTGGCTCCAAGTTCCAGGTGTCACTGATGCAGCTGGAGACGAGGCTGGGGAACTGGACACCTTAACCAAGGCTCAGTGAGTGGCCCCAGAAGAGGGTATAAAGAGAGCAGTGTCCGGGTGGCTGCTCTGCTTGCTTTCCCTACAGTTTGACTGTTGCTGTGGGCTAGGTGCTCAGAGGGCAGAGCAGAGATCCTGAGAAGCAGACCAGAGCCACACAGGAGGGGCTTGCAGATGCAGACTGCGGGGCTGTACCCCAGACCCGTGAAACAACATCCACAAAAGTGGAGTCCGTGCATCTTGCCATACAGTTCTGTAATACCTGTCATGAACTGGTGGCCTTGCCCTTGGGCTCAACTGTGTGACTCACTTTAGTCAATGGATATTAGTAGATGTGACACAAGAGGAATTTGAAATGCACTTGGGAGTTTGGGCACACCCCCTAGTGACTCTGTCATTACCATGAGAACAGCGTCTCCTGGGTGGCTGCTTCTCCATCCATGTGAGCCTCAGGATAAACACACACAGACCAGAACCAACCCATCCCAGAGTGAAACAGATCATTGTGATGGTATGCCACAAGATTTTTGTGAGCATTTGTTACGCAGCAATAGCTGACTGACACATGATAACAACAGTGATGCTGTTAACAACAAATCTACCTACATCCACTTAGACAGGGTGGCTTTCATAATGCAGAGAAAGGCAAAGAAAGTAGAAGGGGTTCCTGGGTGATAAGGTCTGACCTGGTTTGACACAGGCTGGGCGGATGACTGTATGACGACGGTATCCAATCTGTCTTAGTCTCATTGTCTGCATCTGTAAAATAGAACACTGTTTATCTTACAATTTGATCATGAAGAATAAACGTCTACTGGGTGCCTAGAACAGAGTGAGCACGTAACCAAACAAGCAGCCAGGAAGGGTGTTCACGGAATTGAGGCTGTAGGCACACGTGGCTCCTGCTTCACCTGTCTCTGAGCTCTGCAGACGCAGCCCAGAATCTCAGAAGGATGCTGCTCCTCTCCCAGGGCCTCCCACAGCAGGCAATTTCCCCAGGAGGACCAAGCCAGGTGTTTGATTCTTTCCCTGAAGCTTCTCTTCCTTTCAAACTTGTTGCCGAACTTGCTGCACTGGCAAAAGACGGGTGGAAAGAACGAGAAAGGGGAGAAATCCACCCTCGTGTATTCTTGCTGGGAAATTATCCTTAGCTTTTGATATATTAAAATTGAAGAGCTGTAAATGCCGGTTGTCATGGCGACCCTTCGCCTGCCGCCCAGCGATTGGTGGTGTAAGTTCACTTTCCTTTGGGTGTTGCAGCCTAATTAACTGTTATTTTTGTCAGTGTGGAGGAAGAGCCCACACTTGGGGTTTCTGGCAGTGATTGCAGCCCCTGCAGACTAAGTTAATTTTCATAGGCGACAAAGAGAGAAATGGCTGGGCCCCTGTCGTATTTATAGTCTCAGAGAAGTTGCCAATGTTTAAGTAAGAGTCAGAGAAAATATTAGAGGACTCCCCAGCTCCTCTTCAACAATGTCATTGTGTCCAGCAGTCGGGCTGCATTGGGGATCACAGGCAGCAGCTATCCCCAACTCAGAATCCATCCCTGTTTTCATGGTTCCGGTTGACTCTGCCTCCCTCATCAGACAGGCATGTATTTGTATGCCCTTCCCCTCTGGAATGTTCGGCTCTGCACTTGATCCCCCCGAGTTGGTTGTTACACACTAACAGAATTCACCTGGGCGAGCAGGGACACGAGAAAGCCATCTGATCTCTCTATCTCCACCCCCAGCCACGTCGTAATGATGCCAGCCAATTGGTGGGTCCCGTCAATTCCCTAAAGACCTCCCGGAAGGACATTCCATGTTGCCACACGCCTGAGAAACGACGCTGTCTCGCTGCCATTCAAACCAATTTGTTTTTGATTTTGATTCTGAGGTGAGCTGAAGCTGACTTCACGTATTCATGTGAATTGTTCAACTCATGCTCTCCCAAATTAAAAAAAAATAAAATAAAGTGCTTTCTGTCATGCGGTTTCAAAAACTGAAGGATCCCTTCTAGGAAAGAAAAAACAAACAACAATAACACACTTTGCACTGGTAAAAATTGAGGTTCCTTATTTATGAGGATCTAAGCTCTTCCCAGGGAGGGGAGCAACTGCAGGTTCTGTGTGCATCTTCCAAACTAAAGAGCATAGAAGACTGGTGTGGAAACCTGATGTTAATATGGGAAGGAAGAAAAAAATAATACTGGATCAGGACCCTGGATGCATTGAACTAAATCTCAAAATGCTGTCTTCAGAGGTGCGTGGGAGCTGAATGATTTTTTGACCCCTCTGCTCCTTTGCCTGTCCTTTGCTAGTTTGTAGATTTCTCCGCCTTGTGGTAGAAGTTTAGAATCCTCCTCCCCGAGGCTCCAGCACAGAGGCAGATGCCTGGTACTGGGGCTTCTCCAAGCAATGCAAGATACTGGAGTAGAAGCGCTCAGTCCCTGGGATCCACGTTGGAGAAGGGGGGAGGGTAGCCGGAGTGCCTCGCTTCCAGAGAAATGGAGATCCTGGTGGCAGCACTCATGCCCGGAGCCAGCAGCTGGACAGGAGTGTCTGGCCCAGGGTGGCCACTGTGGGAGTTCCTCCAGTACAGGGCTGCAGTGTGACCTCAGCGATGCTCCTGAACCATGCCCGGACGTGGATGAGAGAGAGAGAGAGGGAGAGAGAGAGATAACTAGTGGTATAAGCAGGGTAAGACTGGCCCAGGAGCTCACTGGACAGAAAACACCCATTAGCTGCCTCATGAAACAGGACCCCACTTTTATCTAAGAGATTACATTTGGTCCCACAACCAACAGAGTGTTACTAAGCTACCGCGATCTCAAATGATCAGTTAAATGAACTTCATAAGCCAGGCACGGTGGTACACACCTGTCATCCCAGCGGCTCTGGAGACTGAGGCAGGAGGATCACAAGTTCAAACCCAGCCTCAGCAACCTAGCAAGGTATTGAGCAATAGTCGCCAGTGGAGTCGGAGGAGCTAGGTTAGAGCTGGGTGAGTTTCAAATGCAGTTCCATCGAACACACTGTCAACACACACACGCCGTACTAGTCCCTTTCCACCCAGCCAGTAAGTCTCAGAGGTAACAGACCACATTCCTCAGATAGCTGACATCTCTTGGCCTTGAGGTGGTCTCTCCACGGTTGGATGGAGCTCAAACCAGAGTGGCAGCTGGTTTAGCAAAGACAATGTTAGTGCGTCTGCAGTCGCCGCCCCATGTTTCTTCCCTCTTAACGCTCCTGTGGTGGTAACAGGCCTTGGGGAGTCTCCGAGTGTGCGCTTCCCTGAGTGCCTCTCTCCGGGGAGCTGTGCTTCCATGAGGGCTTATACAGGGCCCCTCGCAGTCGGCACGACCTCACTTATCATCAGCTACCTTCTGCCACTTGCAGAAGGGTAGAGGGTAAGGTAGCCCACATGGGGTGGAGGGTCCTCACGTGTCCAAGTTAGCTGTCTGCTAACTGTCTGGGTCCTTGCTTCTTAGACTGCTTCTTACAACAACTCAATGAGACCTCATTTCTAAATAAAATATTTAAAAAGGGCTGAGGATGTGGTTAAGTGCCCCTGGGTTCAATCCTTGGTACCAAATAAATAATTAACTAACTTTGTAAAGCCTCACTTCTTGGTGCTCAGGGTTTCCTGGCATCCCAGGAATTTGAGTTTGGCCATGAGTCAGACTCGGTTGTAAACTGCTAGACTGGGTGATGGGGCTGGTGGGCCAGGCCTTTCCCTGCACTCTGCATAGCGGGATTGATCACTTACACAGAGCAGATCTGGTTGGCCTGGTGCTTTGGGAGGCATGGAGCTCACTCAGATGGGACGCCTGCCTCTTCTGAGTGACATGCATAAACCTCTTCCAGATTCAAGCTGGTCCTGTGCCTCAGTCACCATGCAGGCATAGACAGAACCCATCTCTGCTTTTCTCTAAGGTCAAAGATGCAGGTCAGGGACCATTCAGCAGAAACGGGACTCAGATGATCATCTCAAAGCACCAGAAACATGGAGGGAGGAAATGGCCCATGCAGAAATAAACTCAGTGGCAGCCTGCCAAAGGAAGCACTCGAAATTCCTTTCCTCATTATACCAGCTGGTGATTTCTGTTGCTAGCAGCTAAGAATACTGCTCATGGATGCTGAAAGACGTGGTTGCCTATTTTTGTAAATAAAGTTTTATCAAAACACACACTTGTTCACTTACATTGAATCTATAGTTGCTTTCTACACTGCATGGAAGAGTTGCCAGATGAAGAGACTATCCATCATCAGGCTTTTTATAGGAAATATGTGCTGACCCTTGGTCCTGGGCATTGCTACTCCAAGAGTGGGCTCAGGGACCAGAAGCATCTGAGGTACGGAACCAGGCTCCATTTGCAAAGGGCAGGAACAGGGATGTATGTTTTAACAAGTTCTCTATGTGATACTTGTGCACAAGATTCAAGAAAATTCTAGAAAGTTCATCCTTTATGTTGCATGGAAATGTGTCAAATTGGAGGTGTGATGTTTCTAATTTTCCCCTGAAACATCCCCAAACAAATCGAATCCCTATTTTCCCCAATCAGCCTTGAGAGGTCTAAAGGAGCTCCTTAGTCCCCGGGCATCCTTTTCTTCTTGATAAATAGCTCTCTTTCTACTTTGGTTCTCTAACCATCCTTCCATCCCCTTCCCCATGGTCGTTTAAGATGCTCATCACTGCTCTTGCTGTGTTGTCTGAACTCTAAGCTGTGAGATGGTTTTTGCAAGGTCAACACCATTGCACTCTCAGGTGGTAAGCAAATGGCAAGAGTGTGTAAATACTGGAACCTTGAAGTCAGACAAGCGGATTTATACCCTGGTCTTGCCCTGTGACCTTGGCTGAGACACTTAATCTCTTCCAGCCTGTGAGGTGAGCACTATAATAATAGCTTCCACCTCCGGGGGCCATTATGAGAGTTAAATGAGATAATGCACAAATATTTGGCTCCTGCTAGATGCGCAGCCTGATGTTATTATTAACCAGTGGCCCATCACAGACATTATGCCTGCTTAGTTAGAGTTATGTCTGAGCCAAGAAGGCAGCAGGAAGTGGTCAGTGGCCTTGGTACAAAAGCATTTGTCTATGGTCACACATTCATGCAGGACATGGTCACTTCCCCATATGCCCTGAAAGCTCTTAGCATTCTTTCCATAATTTAAGGTTTTTCAAATCTTCATGTATCCTGTTGCCCCTTCTTGGTGGTCATTCAGCTCCATCTGACAATTCAGCAATTATCAAGCACCTTCTGTGTGTCAAGCACAGCACATGGACCCCAGAAATAGAGGTACACAAGGCAACTGTTCTTGAGAATATCTTGGTGCACAGCCCTGTTTGGCAAAGGAGGCCCCCCGCCCCCGGCAAAGAAGAAAAAGAGATGAGAAGAGAATGTTCTGGCGGGGGGTGAGCAAGAGGTGTCCGAGCTCTGCCCATTGAGCTTCCTTCTGAATCCCAACCCAGGACCCTACCAAGGATGCTCACCAGTTTTCCCTGAGCCCCACCTGCCTGCAGAACAAGAAAGGAAGCTCACTGGTCTCTGTGCTATGGGATTCGGGAATCAGTTTGAATTGGGCTTTGAAAGCATTTCTTCTGAAGTGATCTCTCTCTTGAGGGGACAGGGAAGGGAATTCTTTCTGAGTCTTCCTGAATTCTGTTTCCGTTTCTGAGCAAACACCTCTGAAAGGATCCTTCTCTTTCCCTCTTGTCTTTTCTGTTCCTTCTGTGCATCTCCTTAAGCCAATCCCTTCTCTAGCACCCCCAGAAGCCAGGGAAGCTGGGGTGCAGGGAGCCCTCCCCAGTGCGGTGGGCATGTGCAGTTTGCCTAGTCGACACCTCTTCCCCTTCTTCTCCTCCCAGCACCCTGACTGTCCAGACACCTGTCTGGACCTTTCTCTTCCTCTCAGCCCACAGCATCTACAACTCCGGCAGGGGCCATGTGACTCAACCTGGCCAATCACAGCACGGCATTCTCCTCGGCCTCAGCCATTGGTTTAGTTATAGGCAAGCGACCCAATCAGAACTGAGACTATTGGGAAACTCACCAAAGCCTTTGGGCTGAGCAGGACCTGTCAGATTGAAAAGCTGGCTTCCAGAAGGTTCATCCTCTGGATCCTGTGGACACCTAATCCTACGTGTGGAAGGCAGCTGGAGGAAGTCACGGGACCTGACTGTCCAAATTTAAATAAGATCCTTCACCAGGGTTCAACTTGGTGCAGATTTGGTCAAGTTTTTTTTTTTTTTGGTACTGAGGATTGTACTCAGGGGGACTTGACCACAACCCCAGCCCTATTTTGTGTTTTATTTAGAGACAGGGTCTCACAGAGTTGCTTAGAGCCTTCTGTGGCTGAGGCTGGCTTTGAACTTGGGATCCTCCTGCTTCAGCCTCCTGAGCCTCTGAGATGGTCACGTATCCTTTAAAAAAAAAAAACCAGCCTTGCCCAGTACTACTTCTACATAGTTTAGTAGTGAAGAGAGGGTCTCAGAAGTCAGGCAGACCCTGTTCTCATGGATCCCGCCTCTTTCAATCACAGGCTGTACGCCTTAACCTCTCAGAGCCTCGGTTTCCTCGTTAGTAAATTATCACTGGCTGTGAGAATTTAATAAGGTCATGAAAGTGGTGTGCTTTATCACAGTAGCTGGCATCTAATAAATGCCCTAAAATACACTCCAGGTGGTCCTTGACTTATGCTGGTTCCATTTACGATTTTTCGACTTTGGTATGAAATCCATACACTTTCAGTGGAAATCCTACTTTGGATTTTGAATTGGGACCTTTTCCTAGGCTAGCACCATGCAGAAGGATCCTCTCTCTTGATGCTGGGCAGCCACAGTGACCTGCAGCTCCCGGTCAGCTGGCGATCACCAGGACGGATGACCGATCCTCACCAATGACCGATCCTCACCAATGCACAGTGTTGCTAAGAGAAGGTGTATGGCAGGTTGGACATTGCACCTTCAACTTGTGATATTTTTAGTGTGCAATGGGCTGAACGGGGTGCATCTTCATCACAAGGCAAGGAGCATTTGCACTCACTTAAGAAGAAAAAAAAAAGCAGGATCTGGGTCCAGGCTCTAGAAAAGGGCATTTTGCAAGGGCTTTGGATGCTGTAGCAGGAGATAGGAGAATGGAAATTCAGCTTATTCTAGTGTTTAGAAAGAAGGGAGGGTTGGGGTGGTGGGGCACCCCAGTGATGACAGAAATAGAAAACTTTAAGAAATGGCTATGACCTACTCTTCAAAGAGCTACCACTCCTTGACAGTCGCCATCTGAAGCCTGACTGTCAGCTTGGACAGGCTGCAAGTGGCCAATCTTTGCAGACAGCCCGGTGGTGTAGCTTTCACATTACCATGCTATAAATTAGCATTTCAACATGAAACTGATTTTGCAATGCAGCTCAAATCAATTCCACTGCTGCTTCTTCAGTCTTGCTTTGCAGTTATTGCCCCCAGATTCTTATTGAGCGACCAATGAACCTAACCGGCCTCTACTCCATTTTTGATGTCAGCGAGGGAGATGAAAAGGAGGATTCTGTTCATCCCCAAGTAATAACCCAAGACAATGGTGCTGCTTGTGCTCTGGCTGCCTTTGTTTTTGCCACTGTTCTTTTATTCCTGGTCATTGTTACTGGCTTCTATTGTGGAATCAAGCAGTGTTGGAAATCTCACCTGCTTCCATCTCTCCTCTGCTTTGAAGGGACCGGCTATGCACCGCCCAACAATGAGAGACGTCTCCTTCCCCTCTCATGTTTTGCTACATTCTGACACAAGCTGCAGGACTCCCAAGGATGCTTTTGACTTTGCAGTTCTTGTGATCTATTTGTGCAATACACATGTTAAATTAGAAATTCATTTGTCACTCCCAGATAATAATGTGCAGAATGGTATTTCCTGCATGAATCATTATCTTCAGCCTGGAGTTGTTCTCCTTATGAATATGCATGAGCACAGAGATGGAGAAGGGAGATGTGTGCAACCTGTTTCCTGCAGGAGCCTCAGATGGCTCAGCTCAGTGTTCTGAGTTTGAGCTTCCAGAGCCAAGCCCAGCCTAGGCCTCGCTACCCATGGCCCGCCCAGTCCTCTCAGAACACCTGCTCTCTGGTGGCAGCAAGTTTTTGGTGACAGTGGGGAGCCTACCTAGTCCATTCATGAGAGGAGAAGGGGACTCTGGAACACAGCAGACAGTCAGGAGGCGACAGAAAGGGAAGTGGCCTCATGGTTATCCTCCCAAAGCTCCAGCTGGAGAATCAAGAAACCCTGCAGAGATGCCTGCTGGCTCTGCCCCCAGGAAATAGGAGTTAGAATCAGGAATTTAAAGAGCAATTAATTTCAAAGAGAGACAAGAGCTCTAGGCTGGCTGCAGTGGCCGTGAGTGTGAGCGGAGCAGGCTACCCCCAAACGAGCAGCTGAATGTCAAATAAAGCAAAGGTGCAGACGTGGCCATCACCTGGAGTTCCACAGCAGCCTGGCTACACCTGGGCAATGTCAGGGCTTCTGGATCCTTTCAGGGCTGCAAGGCAGTGTCGTGCCACAGACAACAGCTCTTTGGAATAGCTCATTTCATTTAGATGGGTTTCATCTTGGATCCAGCCTTCTAGATGATGAAGCTCTCTGGTAATCCTCTTCAGTGATCGAAAGAGATCGCATCTATTTATCAGCTAGCTACTCTGTTCTGGCCCTGTGTCAGATATCATTACGACTGTCCAAAGGGATAGTGTTTTTGCAATATGTGCATACCCCACCCCCTCAGTCACAGCATCTACTGTCTCTGGACTCGTTCCACCATAACTGGCCCGACTGACATTGGTATAGGTATGGTGGAAACTCAGAGAGAAAGGGCAATCACACTTTTTTCTTTTATTTTTTTTTCTTTTGGTACCAGGGATGGAACACAGAGGCACTTAACCACTGAGCCACATCCTCAGCCCTTTTTCATATTTTATTTAGAGATACAGTCTTGCTGAGTTGCTCAGGGCCTCGCTAAGTTACTGAGGCTGGCTTTGAACTCGTGATCCTCCTGCCTCAGCCTCCCCAAGCTGTTGGGATGACGGGCGTGCACCAGCATGCTCGGCTCATGCACATCTTTTAAGTCCCCAAACAGGCTTTCAATGCCCATAGTGAGACAATGGCCTTAATCCAGGCTTTGTTGAAAGAGAAAGGCAGACTTCTGAATTCCAAATCAATTCTAAAGCAACCCTTGGAGATCTGAGCATAGAAATGTACTGCAAGCTGAAGGAGAAGATACAGAGAGAAGTCCTGCCTCCTAGAAAGAAGAGAAGTAGCTCCAGCCCTGAGCAAGGGGTGGGAGGCCGATCGGGGAAAACCACAAGAGAGAGAAATTTCGAGGAGAACAAAGTAAATGGAAGAAACTCCTGGGTCCCTCAGCTTGAAGACAGAAAGCCTAAATGGCTTGAAAGGAAACTGACGTCCAAGAAACACCTTCCTGCAGAGTGTCCCTGGGCTACTTTGGAACAGTCCTGCTCAGGTAGCAGAGGCTGAGAGAGGCCCTCTCTGAGTCCCACCTATTGTAATCTGGACTGTCACACAGGGTCACGCAGGCCACGCCCTGCACAGCTCTGCACTCTGACACAAAGACCAGGGTCAGCAGGTTTTCATGCAAAGGTCCCAGCAGTAACTCTTTTGGCCTTGAGATCTGTGCACAAATATCCACTCTGTTGCTGGAGCACCGAGAATGTGTACCCCAGTAGGCGAAGCGCCACTCCAGTTAGACTTGACTTACAAACTCCAGTGACAGGCTTCTAGATTTGGCTCACGGGTTGTAGATTGCTGTCTCCTGACATAGATTATGGTGTTGATGGTGTCACCCTGGCATCACCATCCTGCAGAAAGCAGTAAGATACCCTATGTCCTTCCTTCCAGAAGGGCCCAGAGTTTCCAAGATAAAGGTCAGGGCAGAGGAGGCCTGGCCTAGGACCAGGAGACTATGGAGTCAGGAAAGCTCAGGGCCAGCACCAATGGCAGAGCTCTGCAGTCACAGAGGTGGCAGGAAGGAGCCGTCACTCTGCGGTGGTCACCAGCACAGGTCATCTAGGGTCAAGTCGAGACTCAGAACCCTGTAGTGGAGGCTATAGAGTAGACAGTTCCTGTCTTTTCCTTCACCTGGGAACACCTGAATTTCTTCTTTTCCCATATTTTTATGGATACATTATACTCTCATACAACCTTGGGATTTGTTGTCATGTATCACACAGGCACATGCTGTCAACATGTATCTTATTCAATCTTGTTCCCCAGTACCGCCTGAACCTGCTGATGGCCCAGAACCTGCCTTCAAGAGGTAGGGGAGAAAGAGCCCCAGAGAGACCTCCTATCTCCATCCCTCCTTCATGGTGACCCTCACACTCCCCATTCACCAATCAGACTCCCCTCCTCCCCTGGCCCCTCACGACCACTATTTTGCTTTTCCATCTCCATGGATTTGGCTGCTCTCTGTTCCTCAGGTAAATAGGATCATACTGTGTTTGTCCTTGAGACTGGCTTATTCCACTTAGCATAGTGTCTTCAAGGTTCCTTCAGGTTGTGGCAGGTGTCAGAATGTTCATCGTTTCTAGGGCAGGATCATATTCCGTGGTGTGGATGGACTCCCTTTTGCTTATCTGCTCATCTATCCACAGACACTGCAGCTACTGCCCAGTTTGAACTATTGTGATTAAAACTGCTGGTTTTCACAGATGCAGGCAGTTGCTAACCCGAGGAAGGGCACCATTATGTTATGGGGCATGGCATCATACTGGTCTTTGTGTATTCATTGGCCTGGAATGTTCTATGTTGGCTTTTTCATTCTTCCATGGCCAACTCTAGAGTGGCACTCGGCCTGATGGAAGAGAGACAGGCATAGAGATTATCAGAGTCTAAGGTGGGAGGAAGCCCATTGGAAATACTATGGAATGCTGTGTGGGTTTAATGGGAGCACAGAGCAGGAGCGATTCCATTTACTAAGCAGAAATCAGAAGGCTTCAAGGCAGAAGGGGCGTTCTAAATGACAACATGCATCACATGATGGCTGCTTGAAGTGTGCCCACCATTTTCTGTTACCGTGGCACAATACCAGAGGCTGGGTACTTTGTAAGGAAAAGAGGTATATTTAACTCACATTGCTGGAGGTTTAAGTGCATGGTGCCAGCATCCCCTCAGCTATGATGAGGTCCTCATGGCAGACAGCAGCACCAGGATGGGAGACCAATTAAGAGCAACTATATGGAGAGACAGGAAGCTAGAGAGATGCAGGGACCAGGCTTATTCTTTGTATAGCAGCCTGATTTCTCAGGAACTAACCAAGGTCTACATTAATCCCTTCCAGGGGCAGTGCCCCCAGTGACCTGACCGCCTTCCACTAGGGTCCACCTCTTAAAGATTCTACCACCTCCCAACATCTCCACACTAGGGACACAGCTTCCAACCCAGGAACCTTTAGGGACACGCTCAGACCACACCCAAGCCACAGCAGGTCTGTCCATCAGCATTCTCCGAGAGCTTGTTAGAAGTGCAGAATACCAGGTACCCCTCAGACCTGCTGAACCAGCATTTTCAGTTTAACCAGATCACCAGGTGATTCAGATGGACATTAAAGTTTTGGGGATAAAAACAACCAGGCTGGCACTCTAGTTTGAGGTGGAGAGCTGGAGATCCTTGGTCCCCTCAAAGCCCCTCCATGTCCCAGAGGAAGCAGCTGGGACCAGTGGGCAGTGCCTCTAGGGCCCCCAGAGGCTCAGCTGTGCCACAGCCTTCCCAGGACATGACCAGACCTGGAGTCCCCTGATAACTAGGGAAATGTGATTTTCCTCCAAATCAAGCCTTACAGAGTGCATAAAATACCCTTGGAAATGCCAGAGAATTCCATCTGCTGGAGAAAAGGACACAAGAGCCAGCTGAGGAAGTTGTCAAGGGGTCCACAACAGACATGCTCAAG